>JZKD02S1578351.1:33151-96120 GCA_000966675.3 Picea glauca
GTTTTCTTGGATATAGTAGAATGCTCCAAATTGTGATTAATAGCTGCATACTAGTACATCCACATTAATAGTGGGTGGTGAATGCAGATAGGAATCACTACTCATCAACAATAAAGATTTATAATCATGTAATTAACAATCGAACAACTAGATTATTGGACATTGAAGATTAAAATAAGACTAACATATCCCCACCATCCAAGCTTGCACCCTCCATCTTGTTTCCAAAGTAAGAATGCATATCGACATAATTATGTTAGGTGTCATTATTTCAAACTTATTTTATGATATCTTACCACTAGATTCATCACTATTTTTGCTTGAATCTAAACATAAACTTTCTTTTTCTTTAACTTTTCCTTTTATCTATACAACACATTTTCAATTTCATATTATTTTTTCCTTAAATATAATAAAAAATTCCAAATTTCTATTAAATATTTTTCCCCCTAAATATAATAAAAAATTACAAATTACTATTAAATACTACATGCCATTTATAACATATATTTGATGATGTGTGGTAATAGACTAATTGTTCTATTCATAAATCTTTCAAACATTCATTATTGATTTCCTATCATTTACTAAACATGCACAATCAACACTCAATTCAAAGTTACTACACTTCTATGTCATTTTAACTATAAAAAAAATTAGAAGATTGTACTTCATACCTTTTCAATTTTGAAATCCCAAACTGCCACTCTTTCAAATCTCAAATTGTTGTTTGACAAAGAATTCCAACAACTTAGCTGATTGAAATGGCCTCAACCTTTTAATTATACAAACCATGAGCATGACGTATATTGAAACTAGCTACCTTCATCTTTTAATATCGTTGCCTACCTTCATCTTTTAATAATGTTTCCTCTAGATTAACATATTTGGCTTCATTTATACTTAATGAGGATGAGGGGTAGGGAAATGTTAGAGTAAATGTTAATAACATTTACTCTAATATTTCCCCACCCCCCACCCTCATATGGCTTCATTTATACTTAATGAGGGTGGGGGGTGGAGCAATATTAGAGTAAATGTTATTAACATTTACTCTAATATTGCCCCACCCCCCACCCTTAGAGTAAATATTAATAACATTTACTCTAATATTTCCCCACCTCCCACCCTCATATATGAGGGTGGGGGTGGGGGTCGGGGGGTTTATTAGAGAAAACATATATAGTGGGGGTGGGGGGGTTTATTAGAGAAAACATATATATATATGNGGGGGTCGGGGGGTTTATTAGAGAAAACATATATAGTGGGGGTGGGGGGGTTTATTAGAGAAAACATATATATATGTGTGTGTGTGTGTGTGTGTGTGTGTGTGTGTGTGTGTGTGTGTGTGTGTGTGTGTGTTTTCACTAATAAACCCCCCCACTCCCACCCTTATATAACATCATTCACAATTGTTGTTAACAAAGAGAGATTCTTCCATACAGAATTTGATATCTACATATTTAACATTTCAGTTAATTTATAGGAACACCATAAACTAACTATTTTGTTTCTGTATTTTAAAATGCAAGAACAAATATTTACCACTACAAGCTCTTGGTTATATAATCTCCTCCATATATAGATCTACATGCATATAAACACCAAATATTTTGGTATATCATGTCTTATGTGAAATTTGGGGTAATGAGAATCTTTTAGTATATCATGTCTTATGTGAAATTTAGGGTAATGAGAACACTGCAGGGAAATGATGATAGTTAAATAGAGGATCAATAGAGAGAAAGAAAGAAGTTTGATTAGTGATGTTGATTTCTAAAAAGATGAATGTACAAGAACAATGAGGGGATTGCAATTAATGGTGAAGCCCTCTGCAGAGTGATTCCAAGCTTCTCGGTCATGTCCATGTTGTCCATTGTGATGCCTTCTAGGACAGACCCGTTGAAGGAGTGGAGGAAAGAGGCTATGACCACATGAACCATCCGATGAGCCAGAGGAAGCCAAAGGGAATCCTTCCTGCTCCAAACAACATCAGTTTGAAGTTTTTCCCCTTGTATTTGAACTCGGATTCCTCATATTCCACAAATATTTCTGGCTTAAGCTATGAGGTTTCATCCTAGATGGTTGAGTCTCTTCCTATTGCCCATGCATTTACCAACACCTAAGTGTCCTTGGGTATCATGTATCCTGCTACTGCACACCTTCTCTTTGATCTATGAGGGATTAGCATAGGCGTTTGTGGGTGAAAACAAAACACTTCTATCACCAATGCGTGAAGACGAGGCAAGCGATTGATGCCACTTTCTTCAACTCTTCTATCTTTCTCGATTACTTCCTCCAATTTTTCTTGAGTTTTCTTCATTATTTGAGGATTTCAAATGGTCTCCGCCATTTCCCATTCAATTGTTTAACTGTGTGTTTCTCTACCCTCTACGAACATGTCTTGCACATCATCAATCTCAATAAATTGAAACCTGATAAAATTTTAGAACCCCTCTTAAACTAAAATAAAGTGGCTTTCGGTATTGGAAAAAGTAGAGTTACATATAGAAAGGGAATAATGTATGGTGAATGTTTCTCCGCTCTCGCTTCTGCATTCGAGAAAAATGTTTAGAAAGTATTTTGTCTTGCTACCATTGTCTTTAGTTATGAACTCTCTTCTTCTCTAGAGGCGAGCCTCTACAAATCGATCCAACAAACCAAATACAATAATGATATTTGTGGTTACTCGTGACTTACCCCTTGAGGGTCCAAAATTCACAGAAAAGGAAAGTAGTCAACCAGGTTAGAATTTCCTCCCTGTTAGGTAGAGGAAACAAAACATAGTAGAAAAAATTTACAAAAAAAGAAAGTAGTAAACCAAGTTAGAATTTTCTCCCTATTAGGTAGCGGAAGCAAAACATAGCAAAAAGCATAGCATAAACCAAGGGAAAAAAATCCCACTTTTTAACATAGTGATTTATGTGGAAACCCAATGAGGGAAAAAACCACGGGCAATGATTATCGGTATTCTTATTATTCAAGGGATGATTACAATAGACTTCATAGGCATACAATCATCCTCTCCTCACACACACTCTGCTCTCTACACAACTTGCTCTCACACTCTCACACATTTCACTCACACTCTTCACACATTGCACTCACACCTCTATGGGTATGCTCGTATATATAACATATATCACTCAGTTACATCGATTGATCATGAATAGATCACATAGTTACACAAACGATTCATAAATAGATTGCATGCATGCACATTAACATAGTTTCATGCATGTGCATGTGACCACATGAGGAAATTCGTTTCCAACAATATCCACCTTGACAAAAATTTACCTGACATATCATGCCCTTAATTAATTTATCACCTTTTCTGCAAGCCAAGAGAAGCCAAACACCATCGTAGCTTCTCTAACAAAATTGGTTTCGTAAACATGTCTGCAGAATTCACTTTTGTATGGACCTTTTCCAAAGACACTCCACCTTCATCAACAACTTGTCTTACAAAATGGTACTTAATAGAAATATGCTTTGTCTTACTGTGATAAGATGGATTTCTAGCCAAATGAATAACACTTTGACTATCACAAAATACTTTCACCTTGTCCTGCATCCTTCCAAACTCACCCAATAAACCCTGTAACCAAATTTCCTCCTTGCATGTATGTGAAGCAACCATATACTCTGCCTCAATAGTGTATAATGCGACTACATTTTGAAGCTTTAACATCCAACTTGTTAGAAAAACAGGATCACAGAGCAATAAAATGAAACAAATGTGGAAATAAAACACAGAAGATACACACTACAATAGAGACACAGATATACGTGCTTCACACAGTGTGGGCTACGTCCACCAGAGAAATTTCCAGGTCCTTCCTTTATTATTATCCAACAAATGAAGGGATACAACCTACAAGACACCCGCTATAAATTCCTCTTCTTCTCTCATAGTCTCCTCAATCATAATACAATTTTCACAATGATGCATAGTCGTAATACATTTCCCTCATAAAACAGGGTTGTCTTCTAGGGAAAAAAACCCTAACATAACTTCTACTGTCAGATCTGTGACCTTATAATGAATGGTCCAGATTTACTATGAAATTACAATATACATTTACAAGGAAATTTTTCCTTCGAGGGCTTCTCCCCTAAACCCCCACCAGGGGCCTGCTTGCCCCTAGACCCCCCGAACCTTGCAGGGGGGGTAACCCCCCTGCACTCTTTTGCGTGGAGGAGTGTACATTATTCTGGGGTGTAAAGTCTTCATGGGGTATAAACACATCTGAAAACAAAGACCTTTGAATTAGGAAGATAATGAAGCTCCACAACCAACAATCTCCCACTTGGAGGCTGATCTCAAGAACTCCACCGTTGTTGTATCTACTGGACTATGATCCTTCTTGGACCTGGAAAATTTCTCATATTCACCTTCATGCTTGAATACCAACTGAAACTGAGCAGGAATTCAGTTTCTCCCTGGTTACTCCCTTAGTTAACATATCAGTAGGATTTTGGCTAGTGCATATCTTTTCCAACTTCAAATTTCCATCTTCCAAGATGGATCGTATGAAATGGTACATGATATGTATATGCTTAGTCTTCGAATGGAAGGCTGAGTTCTTTGCAAGATGAATGACACTCTCGCTGTCACAATACAACCTTCTATTCTCCTGCTTATTTCCCAATTCCTCCATAAACCTATGTAACCAAATCATTTCTTTACGAGCCTATGTAGCAGCAACATACTATTCTTCTATTGTTGAAAGTGAAAAGACCTTTTGCAGTTTCTAAATGCAACTTACTATTGTTCCACATACAGTAAAAACATACCTTATGGTTCTCCTCCTGCTATATTTATCACCTGCCATATCTGAATCAACATATCCCTGTAGAACAATGTATGGACCTTCAAAACATAATGCATGAGTAAGAATACCTCTCAAATACCTAAGAATCCACTTTTCTGCCTCCCATTGTTCTTTACCTGGATTGTTCATATCATGCTCACAACTCCGACTGCATGTGCAATATCTGGTCTTGTGCAAACCATCACATACATCAAACTGCCAACTGCTAATGAATAAGGGGCCCTGGACATGTATTCTATCTCCTCCTATGTCTTGGGACACATTTCCTTAGTTAATTTGAAATGGCTAGAAAAAGGTGTACTAACTAGTTTTTCATTCTTCATTTTAAACTTGTCCAACACCTTCTCTATGTACTCACCCTAAGACAATGTCAATTTGTGATTTTTCCTGTCTCTTGTTATTCTCATACCAAGGATTTTCTTGGCAACACCCAAATTCTTCATCACAAATGAATTATCTAATTTCTTTTTGAGTACATTAATATCCTGCATATTAGACCTTGCAACAAGCATGCCATCTACATACAATAACAAGATAATATAGCTTCCATTTTCTAGCTTTTTAAAATAAACACAGTGATCAAAATGGAATCTACTAAAACCTTGTTCTGTCATAAACCTGACAAACTTGAAATACTACTTCCTTGGAGCTTATTTTAGGCCATACAAGCTCTTTTTCAACATGCATACCAAATTCTCCTTCCCTTTGACCTGATACCCCTGTGGCTACTGCATATAAACCTCTTCCTCCAAATCCCCATGGATAATTTTTTTTTTTACATCTAACTGTTCAAGATGCAAATCTTGTACTACCACAAGACTTAAAATAGTCCTAATTGAAGTCATTTTAACAACAGGAGAAAATATTTTAGCAAAATCTATACCTTTCTTTTGTGCAAACCCCTTTACAACAAGTCTAGCCTTGTACCGCTTTTTTCCTCCATCTTCTTCCTTCAACTTGTAAATCCATTTATTCTGCAATGCTCTTTTTCTTGCAGGAAATTGAACCAAGTCCCAAGTATGGTTATTTATCAAGGAATCCATTTCCTCTTTCATTCCTTGCTCCCACTTCTTTTTGGTGTCTACCTGTATTGCCTCTTCGTAACATTCTGGTTCACCAGAATCAATCAACAATAAAGAATACATGAAGGAGAGTATCGTTCAGGGGTCTACTTAACCTAATAGATATTCTAACAACACTTGCAGAATTTTGAAGTACTTGTTGATCCTGTTGTTGCATGTTTTTATTTTCTAGTACCTTTGGAATTTCGGTTTTAGTGATCTCATCAAACACTGTGTATTATGTTTTTTCTTTTTCATGTTTATTTCCCTGCAATTGATCTTTATAAATGACCTTCTCATTGAATATGACGTCTCTACTCCTAATGATTTTTTTATTTTCATAATCCCATAAGCAATAACCAAAATCATTAACACCGTATCCAATAAAGGTACACTTCTTGGATTTTTCCTCAAGCTTTGTTCTATTTTCTTTATCAATATGGACAAATGATTCACAACCGAAAGTCTTCAAAAAAGAATAGTTTACCTTTTTACCTGTCCATGCCTCCTCTGGAATTCTACCATCCAAAGAGCTTGAAGGTCCTCTGTTTATTAAGTAAACAACAATATCTACAACATTTGCCCAGAACTATAAGGGCAAACCAACATGCAATCTCATACTCCTTACACGCTCCATGATTGTCCTGTTCATCCTTTCTGACACACCATTTTTTTGTGGTGTTCTTGGAACTGCCTTCTCTCTACGAATCTCGTGGTATGAAAAATAATCTTCAAAATCCTTATTGCAATATTCACCTCCATTTTATGATTTGAGACACGTCAACCTTTTTTTTGTCTCATTCTCAACCAAAGATTTCCATTTCTTAAAAGTATCAAAAACATCAGTTTTTTGTCGAATGCAATAAACCTAAGTTTTTCTAGTTGCATCATCAATAAAAGTAACATAATAACAAGACCCACCAAGAGATGATACATGAGTTGGTCCCCATACATCTGTATTCACAAGTTATAACCTTTCACTTTTCTTTTCTTTTCTGACTCTGAGAAATCTGACTCTCTTATGTTTTCCATAAACACAATACTCACAAAAATCCAAATCAATTTGTTTAAGATCTGTCAACAAATTTCTTTGTGAAGTATCTGCATCCCCTTCTCACTCATGTGTCCAGGCCTATGATTCCACAGTGTTGTATCCACTCCTGTAGAAGCTAAAGAGATATAAGAGTCAATAGTACCAGTACATAAATACAATGTACGTACCTTCTCTCCTTTTTTTATCACCAATGATCCTTTGGTGACCTTACACACCTTATCTGTAAATATGGATATACAACCTTCACTTGCCAACTACCTAGTTGAAATTAGATTTTTTCTTAGATCTGAAACATGTCCTACCTCTTTCAACAACAATTGGTTTCCATTGCTTTCCTTTATTTTTACCTTTCCCATTCCAACAATTTTGCATGGTGCATCATCACCCAAATGAACCTGTCCAAAATCACCTTGAACATAATCTAGAAAATGTTTCCTATGGGGCGTGGCATGAAATGAAGCCCCTGAATATACTACCCAAGACTCAAAAATATTATCTATAGAAATAATCAAAGCATCTTGTAACACATCACCTATTACATTTTCTTCCTGATTTTTCTCCTGTTGTCCATCTCTTTGTTTCTTTGGAGCTATGCAGTCTTTCTTCATATTTTCTTTCTTCCCACAATTCCAACACTCTATCTTTCCAAATATAGATTTGTATCTTCCCTTCCTATCATTCTCGTGGTTCCCTGAGCCCTTTCCTCTATCCTTTTGTCTTCCCCTATTCTCCATGTTTAATGCATTACCTAATGTCTCACTTGTCCTTTTCCATCACATTTCCTCACTAAGGATAACACCAACAACATCATCAAATTTTAAATTATTTGAACCAGAGACAGAGTTACTTACAACCATGACCAAGTCGTTCCATCTTTCTAGCAATGAGCACAATATTAGAAGATCCCTTACCTCATCATCAAAGTCCACTTTTATAGAACTTAGTTGATTAGTAATCGTATTAAATTCATTTAAATGATCTGCAACATACCCACCTTCTGACATCTTCATATTAAATAATCTCTTCATTAGAAATACCTTATTGGATGTCGAGGGTTTTTCATATAGTTTAGCCAATGTATCCATCAACTCCTTTGTTGTCTTTTCTATCGAAATATTGAAAGCCATCGACGCTGCTAGGCTCAACTGTATCGTTCCTAGTTCCTTTCTGTCAAGAACCTCCCATTCTTCATCCTTCATGGTCATTGACTTCTTTGTTATTCCACCCAATGGTAGGAATAGATCCTTCTGATATAAATAATCTTCCATCTGCATCTTTCATAACTGGTAGTTTTGGCCGTTAAATTCTCGACCCTGAAATTTCCATCTTCTGTCATTGCTCCCACTTGAACCAAGAACTCTCTTTTCCTACGAGTTACCTTTCGCTATGATACCGGTTATTATAAAAATAAGATCACAGAAAAATAAAATAAAACAAATGCAAAAATAAAATACAAAAGATACACAATACAATAGAGACACATATATACATGGTTCACCCAATGTGGGCTATGTCCACCAGAGAAATTTCCAAGTCCTTCCTTTATTATTATCCAACAACTGAAGGGATACAACCGACAACACTCCCACTGTAACTTCCTCTTCTTCTCTCATAGTCTCCTCACTCAGAATACAATATTCAGAATGATGCATAACCACAATACATTTCCCTCATAAAAGAGGTTTTCCTTTTAGGGAAAAAAACCCTAGCATAACTTCTACTGTCAGATATGTGATCTTATAATGAACGGTCCATATTTACTATGAAATTACAATATACATTACAAGGAAATTTTTTCTTCCGGGGCTTTTCCTTTGAACCCCACAGGGGGGGTAACCCCCCCCCCTGCACTCCCCCATGTGGACAAGTGTACATTCTTCTAGGGTGTAAAGTCTTCATGGGGTATAATAATGATTGAAAATGGAGACCTCTGAATTAGGAAGATAATCAGGCTCCACAACCAACATAATAAATAGGTCCTCCTACAAGAGTAAATACATATCTTGAATTGGATCTCCTTTTGTCCAAGCCACCTGCAAAATATGAATCTACATAACCGCAACCTAAATCTATGGAACCATCATATGTGATAGAATAACTCCTTGTGCCTCTAAGATATCGAAGCACCCATTTCACTGCTTCCTAATGCTCTTTTTCCTGGATTTTTCATGTATCAACTAACAACACCAAATGCATGTGAAATATATGGTCTAGTACTCACCATCACATACATAAAACTTCCCACTGCATTAGCATATGGTACACGAGACATATAATCCTTTTCTTCATCATTACTAGGACATAAACCTTAAGAAAACTTGAAATGGGAAGCCAAAGGGATATGTACGGTTTTCACATTATTCATACTGAATCTCATAAGTATTTTCTTCACATACTTCTATTGTGATAACAACAACTTACCATTTTTTTTGTCTCTGTGTATCTCCATGCCTAAGATTTGTTTTTCTGCTCCTAGATCCTTCATATCAAACACCCTAGCCAACTGAGCCTTTAACCTGTTGATTTCGACCATGATTTTGCTTGCCACAAGAATATCGTCAACATCTAACACCGAAATAATGAACATGCCATTTTCCAACTTTTCAAAGTAAACACAATGATCATATTCACTTCTTGTAAAATTTAGGCTCACCATGAAGGAATCAAACTTCTTGTACCATTGCCTAGGAGATTGTCTCAGGCCATACAATGACTTCTTAAGTTTGTAAGCAAACTTGTTATTGCGATCCTGAACAAACCCTTTTGGTTTTTCCATATATATATATATATATATATATATATATATATATCCTCATCTAAATCTCCATGTAGAAATGATGTTTTAACATCTAGCTACTCTAACTCAAGATTAAGTAAAGCAACTAGTGCTAACATACCACAAACTAAAACAAGCTTCACAACTTGTGAAAATATCTCATGAAAATCAATACTTTCCTTTTGGGAATACCCTTTTGCTACCGTTCTTTCTTATACCATTCGAATTTATCATCAACACCCTTTTTCAGTTTGTAGACCCACTTGTAGTTGACAACATTCTTGTCCTTTGGAATTTCTACCAAGTCCCATGTTTTATTCCTCTCTAAGGCATCCATTTCTTCTTTCATAGCTTTCTTCCATTGAGCACTTTCAGATACCTTAATTGCTTCYTGAAAACAACTAGGTTCTCCATCAATAGAAACCAAAGCCATATATGAAACATAATCGTCATACCTTGTAGGAGGATTCCTGACCCATGAAGATCTCCTCAAAGATGGTTGAGGAATATCCTCAGTTTCCTAGATATTTTCTGCATCTTCATCTTCTTCTTCTAGAAGTTCTTCATGCTCCTCCCTTTCTGAAGATGGTTGAGTTTCCAACTGAATTTGTTGAACTTGTGGTACCTGTTCTTTTCTCACTTCAACATCTACCAATTCTGATTTTAAGAGTGAGGATTCATCAAATACTATATCTCTGATTATGATGAGTTTGTGGGCAGTAGGATCCCACAGTTTGTACCCCTTAAATCTATCTCCATAACCAACAAAGATAGATTTCTTTGATCTAGGATCTAACTTAGAATGTTGATCTTTATAAATAAGATCATAAGCATTATAACCAAATATTCTCATATTTGAAAAATCACATGAATGACTTGTTAATACCTCTTCTAGAATCTTACAGTTTATTGCAGTTGGTGGTGACCGATTTATCGGATAGCATGTTGTAAGAACTGCTTTTGCCCACAATTCCTGTTGCATCTTGGCATTACTGAGCATGCTCCTTGCTCTCTCTAGAAGAGTCTTATTCATGCGTTCAACAACACCATTATGCTAAGGAGTATAAACCGTGGTCTTATGTCTTTCGATCCCAACTTCCTTGCAATACTTCTCGAATTCCACAGATGTGAACTCACCTCCATTATCTGTCCTTAAACACTTGATTGACGTGTCAGTTCTCTTTCAACCAAAGCCAATTTCTTAAAAGTATTAAATACATCAAATTTTCTTTTAAGTAAATAGACCCAAATCTTCCTAGAGTAATCATCTATAAATGTCACAAAATATGACGATCCTAAAAGAAAAATTGTAGGCGATGGTCCCCAAACATATGAATGAATGTAATCAAGGATACCTTTGCTTATATGCCTTCTTGTTTTAAACTTATATCTACACTGTTTTCCAAAAACACAATACTTGCATAAATTAAAATTCAGAAACTTCAAACTTGGAAGTGACTTATGATCAACCAATACCTTAATCCCTTTCTCGCTCATATGACCCAAATGATGATGCCATAAACAAACAGAGTCACTTGCATCTTCATATTCTACCATTTCTTGATTTACCTTTGTCCTTCCTTCAAGCTAATAAAGGTTCCCGGTCCTCTTTGCCTTCATGACTACTAAGATGCCTTTGGACACCTTCATCACTCCACCTTGAGTTGTACACTTGTAACCAACAGAATCCATAACTCCCAAAGATATCAAGTTCTTTCTTAGTTTTTTCTTAGTTGTTAATGTTCTTACAGAACCATCATGCATTTTAATCCATACGCTACCAACTCCAACAATTTTACAAGAAAAATCATTTCCTGTAAAAACAACACCATCATCGATAGATTGGTAAGTTGAGAACCAATTTCTATGAAGACACATGTGGCTGGATGCACTAGAATCTAAAAACCAATGTTGATGTTGATGTGAAACATCACAAGTAGAAAATACCTCATCAACCATACCTGAATTGGAACCTGAACTTGTTTCAACTACATTAGCTTCCTTTGATTCTTTTGTGAAGTCCTCCTTGGATGCATTCTATCTTTTCCAACAATCCTTCTTGAGATGACAAGATTTGCCACAAAACCAACATTTCAGCTTACTCTTATTTTCTTTTGACTTAGACATTGATGTACCCCTCTGATTTTCCCCTCTTTATGCACATCGACCTCTAACAACCATTGCTTCTGTTGTTGATGTTTCTTTACTGGATTTTTTTCTCATCTTCTCAAACAACAAAGCTCCCACAACAATGTCATAATCAATGGAATTTGTTGTGTTAAACCACACAGTTCTGACCAGATGATCCCCAGACTCAGGTAATGAACACAGTAGTGTAACCTCCTTGTCCTCATCTTCGAACTTTACTTCCATACTAGTTAATTGAGAAATCAGAGTATTGAAAACATTCAAGTGATCAACAATTTTTGTACCTTGTTTCATCTGCAAGATGTACAACTACCTCTTCAAGAAGATTATGTTTGACAAGTTATTTTTCATATACAGACTCTCTAGTTTGTTCCACAAACATGTTGTTGTCTTCTCTTCAGCGATGTTAAACAACACCTCATCTGCCAAACACAAACAAATAGTATTGAGGGCTCTTGCATCCATATCCTCCCAGTCCTCGTCTGTCATGCTTTCCAGTTTCTTTGAATTTCCATCCAAGGCCTTTTGCAATCCTTGTTGTACAAGTTGATCTCGCATCTTAAGCTTCCATAGCGCAAATCTATACTTACCACTGAAATTTTCCACCTCAAACTTGGAACTCTGCACTTTATCCATTAGCAGAAAACTCCAAAAAGACACCATTAGGATTTTGAAAGTAGTCAACTAGGTTAGGATTTCCTCCCTGTTAGGCAGTGAAAAAAGAACAAAGAATAAAAAAGGAATATCAAACACGCATTAAACCAAGAACAACAATCCCACTTTTTGACATAATGGTTTGTGTGGAAACCCAATGAGGGAAAAAAACACAGGCAATGATTATCGGTATTCTTATTATTCAAGGGAGAATTACAATAGTCTTCATAGGCATATAATCATCCTCTCCTCACACACACTATGCTCTCTACCCAACTTTCACTCACACTCTCACATGTTGCACTCACACTCTTCACACATTGCACTCACACCTCTATGGCTATGCTCGTATATATAACATCTATCACTTAGTTACATAGACTAATCATGAATAGATCACATAGTTACACGAACAGTTCATAAATAGATTGTATGCATGCGCATTAACATAGTTGCGTGCATGTGCATGTGACCGCATGAGGAAATTCGTTGGCATGTTTCCAACACTGTCGTTACCATCAACTTGGTGACAATTTCCTTGAAGTATTCGATGGCCTGAGAGTCTGTTCGATCAATCAAGTTGCCCAATAGATCCAGACTTGTAATAAACACAATGTGCCCTATATTCACACCCTTGGCCTTTGTATAATCCTAAAAAAATGATTGAATGGTTGAAAATAATTGATCTATTCTGAGATGCTGCAAGTCCTTCATTCTCTTGAAGTTTAAAGGCTCGACACTGCAGAATATTCGAAGCATATTCCATCGAGGTCCGCAGTTTATCCATGCCAATGAAGAATCGACATAGCTCCATATTTCTATGAAGGGGAAGAATCATATAAATTCCTTCCAATCAACTTGTTGTTGTCCCAGGCTCTTGTTCTACCTTCTGCCATCACTCTGCATCAATTTGAACTAAATAATGTTTTTGAGATAGGCTTGGGAGGGAACAAATGGGAGGTGGTGGACTGCAATGTTTAAAAATTGAATTTGACACTCAAATAGAACATCCCATCACATTTAGGATTTACACTGCATTACCAAATCAACCATCCCTTGATTACTCAACCATGTGCAAACGATGATGGTGATTGATTACTCAACGTGATGCTAACGGAGACAACGGGTCGATGGAAAATGGATGGATGGAATCTGGGTGAAAGAGAAGATCAAAAAGGTGCAATTTGTTTGGATTTTAGGCAATGCCTTTATCAACGGCCTACAACTCCACACGAACCAACCAAAAACCTTTCTTCAATCATGTCACTTTCAATCTATCATTCAAACCATAATAAATATGGAAGTCGATGACTCCCCTCTTCTCTCATAACACTTAAAAAAAGGCGTAGTCTATCTATTATACTTTTTTTCTCTTGGTGTTCGCACCTCTAGCATCCTCTACATCCACAATTAATTATGGAATCCTTGACATGCACACCTCATTCTGCCATCCCTGCCTCCCACACTGTTTCCATTTCAAGCGCCCTCCTTGTTGGGTTCTTTTTGCCACTTGGGTGAGAAAAAAGAGGTCCCTTAACTATGTAGTTAGGATAGAAAGACATCACAATAGTTTGTTAGTTGATTAATGGCTCAACTAAGTAGGAAACACGAAGTAAACAACAAATAAATGAAACTAAACTAAGCATGTAACAACTAAAATTGATGTAATAAAGAGAGAAAAGGAATAACTACCAAATGAGATTGATCTTCGAATTGATAACACCTTGAAGAAATATGGGAACTCATGAGTCCCCTCTTCCTCCTTGGGAAGGCTCTTGAGTCCCCAAATACAAATATTTCTCTCTTCTAACAATGGCTAAAAATGAAAATACAATGGTGAAGAATTGATAGTTGAAATTCTCAAGAGGAGAGAAGTGAAACACTTTCTATGAATTCTCAAAGAGTTCTAGGAGAAAGATGGATTCTTAAAGAAAAATTGAACAACATAACAATACTCAAATTGCTTCTTCTTCTTTGCATACAATGACCAAGATTTATTTATAGGAGGATTGGAATTTTTTTCAAACTAGTTTCAAATGTGAATGGAAGGCCTTTGGAGGTACCTCCCATCCCTTTCAGTGATTCCAAGGTGGAATTTGGGGGTGATTTTGGGTATGGGGGAAATCCACTCCATCCTAGAAGTGGTTGAGGCCTGACCAAAATCATCAATGTGTCGATCTGCATCCAGACGGGTTTTTCGACTATCAGTCGCATGGGCCATGCACTGTGTGCATTGTACGACATGTTATCCTACGCGTGCGTTGATTGTGCTTAATACGCACAGAAATTCAAAACCACTTTTGTATAATTTTATGCTTATTTTTACAAACTAAGTGTAATCCTTCTATATTTATTGGGAGTATGTTGTGCTTGTGCTGACTGTTTCTTCATCCATTGCATGTGTTTGTGGTGAGAAATTTTTTGGTGATAACATATGCCCCCTGATGTGTGAGTTTAGAAGCATAAGTATAGCTGAAATACATCATCATTTCTTTTGGTGATGATGTCATTGTATAGAAGCCTGAGAGAAATTTGTAGTGAGGGACGGTGAGAAAAATCCATTGGAGGGAGAGGGGAAAAAATTATTTGTAGCAAGTATTCTCCATAAAATAAAATTTTGTACAAATGAGGCAGGCATGCCCCATGCTTGTGTCATGAAACCATAAAGGGAGAATATTAATTGAAACTGATTGACGAAGTAGATATCTGCAGTTCCCTCGGGGTTGTTGAAAACAATAGATGATAGTTCTGATGAATGAACTGGCTCTTAATCGAGGTATGAACAACTCATAGGAATTGATGGCCTATCAAATTCAAAGGTCATCAGTTGTGACTAGAAACTGCAACGGTCACATAATAAGATCAATCTTAACATGAAACTATGTTGGATTTGAATGTTATGGGGTCAATGACAATAGAGAGAAACGAGGACTCTTTTTGTGTCATCCAAGACTACTAATTAATGGTGGTATGAGAGCCAATTACTACCACGTTCCTGAAATTTTTTATTGATTTCGACAGGGAAGGAGGCGTGACTGTAAGAAGTGGAGAGCTTCTTGACATCAATGGATCAAAATGGTGGCAGGAACTGTATTGGTGAAGGTGAATAGGATGATAATAATGAATGATGGCTAGAAAATAGGGATTTCAAGATATGCCCTTGGTTGGGGGATGGTGATGGATGGTAGCAACTGTAAAACACGATCTGGGATCAGGGGGATGGCCATATATGGGGTAAAACTATGTGTAATGGGTGAGACTACAAGGAGATGTAAAATAGGTCAAAATATAACGATGTGGGACATGGGTGTCTGTAATGGTTATAATTTTTCCCATGGTACAAATATCTTGCAGAGGAATGAGGGAAGTAAAATGCCCCAAATAAGGGTGACATGAGTTGTTGTGTGCAAAGGGAAAAATGTCGTCGACTGCAATGACCAAAATCTATTATGTTTACTGCAATTGAAATATGCTTTATACAATTACCAAATGAAAAAATAATGGGGTTGAAATTACATGTACAGAAACGGGTGCCCCATTGAAATATGTCTTGGACGGTAAGGGTGCAAGTACAGACTTGTCACATACCCACTAAGGAAAACAAATTTTTTCGTCGAATTCTCGAGGATCAAAATCCCCGAAATACCTATGGGGTCTTAGCATAGGCTAGTTCCTTCCTTGTCCACCTCCATGTGATCGTGGGTCGCGACCATGGGTCGAACAAGTATGGCGTTCTTTCGCTCTTCGTGACTCAACACTACCAGAGCGTCGAGTCTTTCGACTCTACAAACCCCCAAAAAATGAAGCGCCTAACCCGACAGGGCTAGCGAGTGGCAGGTTTCCCCCTTGGGGTCTTGTCCACATGACCCTATCCCGTGTCTACGCGCTTAATCCAACCAAGCACTTATCGACTTTTCACGATTCGGGGAAATGCGATGCATGACTTCCCTTTGACACTTTTCGCTACTCGCAACCTCGCAAGTTGAAGCGTCGAGCTCTCGTGCTCTTCTTCTGCAAAATCCCGAGACGCGAAAGTCAACAATGGTTGAATTTTTCTTCGCACTTCTCGCAACTCGCAACCTCACGAGTTGGAGAATTAAGCCTTCGTGCTCTTCTTCTCTGAAATCCTGAGACGCGAAAGTCAACAATGGCTGACCTCCTCTTCTCACTTCTCGCAACTCGCAACCTCGCGAGTTGGAGCGTTGAGCCTTCGTGCTCCTATCTCGCAAATCTCTGAGACGCAAGAAGTCAACATAGTGTTGACTCCTTTCTGGGTGACGCGTGCCCACATGTCAATCACGCGGGCCCCACCTGATGGATGTGCCATGTGTTCTCATGAGCCTCGACTCTCGGCACTTCACGACTTCTATGGTCGAAAGTGACCCCTTCCAACCTCTGAACCCTTGAACTCCTGATATACGATATCTCCACGGAGTTCTGATCAGACGGTCCTCCCGTCCCTGGATCCAACGGTTCAAATTTTTCTCCTCGCCACTTCACACTTCGCGACTTTGTGAGTTGGAGCACCCAACTCTTGTGCTCTCTTATTGCGAAACCCTGAGATGTGAGATCCCAAACTTGGACCTCTTCGGGACTGCACTGACCCTAACTGCCTTGCAACTCTACGAGATCCAACGGCTATCGACTGTTTTCCACTTCTATCTCAAAGTGTCTCCACCATCCATACAGCTTCTCCCATGGCTACTTCTATGGCTTAACTCCCTCGCAACTCAGTGTGATCAAACGACCCACGACATTTCGGCACTTCTCCACAAAGTCTCTCTCTACCGTCCATTTCTGCTCTCTTCTACACATGTCTGGACGTACTTTTTCGACAACCCAGATCTATTTCACTCCAGCTGATCTAATGGTAGTTCTAGCTCCTCCTTGAACATGCGCTTCTCTTCCTTCTCCTTGGAAGATTTCATAAGTATCAAAGGTCTCAGCCTTTTCTTCTCCTCTGCGACCTTTGTAGCTAAGGCTCTGTGCACAAAATGGCACTATCCCTCTCGAGCTTCTCTTCTCTGAAACCGTGAAATATTTCCTCGACCTTTGTGATTCCTACAGGGTCTGTGTACATGAAAAGGTGCTACCTGTGCTCCTCAGATGGATGACTGCGATTCTCTCGCAACTTTGCAACCCGCAAAGTCGAAAGACTTCCCTCTATGACTCCCGATGTCTGAATCCCCGATATGGGTGATTTCACGACACGTGTCCTCCCCCCCAACGTATGGCTTAGGTTCTTTTTCTATTTCAGGACTTCTGAGGTTGAATGCCCGGACTCTCGTCCTCCGGACTCTCAAACTCCCAAATGCTGAAACCTTGATACAAACCCCTTCTCGGGACTTTTGCTTCTGCTGTTCTTCGTGAGAGGTTTAAACCTCTTGCAACTCTTGACAGATCCAACGTCTGTCGACTGTTTAGACCAAGATCTGATGGCTTAGACCTGTCTCTCCATTGCGCCATTCCTAAGCTGCATGGACACGAATCCACGGTCCAGATTCTTTCACGGACCTTGGGGATCTACAGTCCTAATTTCTTCGCTACTCGCAAAAATAAAGGAGAAATGGTTAAGGCATTTAACGCCCTCATTTATTCCTTCAATCTAACGGTCGTGAATGATCGCATATCTTCCGACAGGATCTCATCCGTTGATTGATACTTATTCTTCGAATCCTCAAGGGATTCTCCGACTTCTGCGCCTCTGCAGAGTCTTTGCACACAAAGTGCTACCTCTTCTGAGCTTTTCAAAAAGGGTGTCTCTATGGGGAGAGTTATCCAGGGTATCACCTGAGACAGATAAGGGTATAGATTTCCCGAGAAAATGACTTGAATTCTGAATTGATTCACTATGCGTATATACATATAAATCTATTTATAAACATAAGCCATACATGGCCCTTCCATTATAAGCATGCAACCACCATTTCTAAATCAAAACACTACACAGGCAATCTTATACTCAAACCATTCATAAAACTGCACAGACTATGAGCATATATGCCAGCATATAAATTTCAAGATGCAAGATGTAAAACACTTATCATAAATAACACCAGAAGTGAGTGCAACTGCTGAGAGGGGTGCTCGTTTCCACCCAACCATAGGCTCAGCGATTCTGATAGGATTTACCACTAGCCACCCCCAAGATGAGACCACGATGCTGCGAGACTGCGTCTCTATTTTCCAGTGACCGAGAACAAGGGTTACTCTCCCCCTTCTCTGTTATCACTCACTCTGTATTTTCCAGAGTTCTCTTCCTTCCCTCGCGTCTTCTCCCTCTCGCTTCTCCCTCACGCCTTTTTCCTCTTGCGAGGTTGCGTGTGGCGCAATTTCTCTCGCACTGGTCAGGCCTGACGGCTCTATGGATGGGTGGTTCACCCCCCCCCAATCCCTCATTACTCATGAGGAGCCATCTACCTACCAATCATGGTGATTCATTAATTTCGGGTCCAGCGAGCCGCTCTTGGTTCTCCGGGCCAGTGAAGTCTAAATACGGTATTGGTTTCGGTGGAAGTTAACGCCACCTTTCCAGGTGCCTTCCACCACCTTTATTCAGCCATCGTGGTCTCTTTTTTAGCATATCCCCTCTCAGCAGTCCTGCAATATATTATTCACATTCATCGACCTTTTTCACAAGGTCCATTCACATCATACATTCACATTTTTGAGTTTGCCACAGTTCTTGGCCAGTATAGTTATTTTTACAAACTGGGGGAATCAGGGTGTTACAATTCCCTCCCCCTTAAAGGAACATCATCATCGATGTTCTTATCTATCAACATGACATGCATGTACAGAAGTAAACAAAATTGGATATGCCTGTCTCATGGCATCCTCCATTTCCCATGTAGCCTCATCTGGGCCAAAATGTCTCCACTCCAGCTTGACCTGTGCAATGGTTCAGTTTCAGAGCGGGGTTTCCTTTCTATCTAGTATGCACTGAGGTTTTGGTAGAAATTATCCCTCCGGATCCATCTGGATCAAAGACCAGTCAATTATATGATTAGCATCATGTACATATTTCTTCAATAATGAAACATGGAAAACATTATGTGCTTTTACTGTGGGAGGAAGTGCTAGCCTATAGGCTACAGGTCCCACTCTATCTAGAACCTCAAAGGGTCCACAATATCGAGGTGCCAACTTGGAACAAGCTCCAATTTTTAGGGAACTCTTCTTGGGCCTAACTCTGAGATATACATGGTCTCTCGTCTTAAACTCTCTTGGAGTTCTCTTTTGGTCGGCATAACTTTTCTGTCGGTTCTGGGCGACCTTCAGGTTTTGTTTTATTTGAGTCACTTTTTGTTCCATTTCTTTCAACATGTCGGGTCCAAAAGAAATATTGTTTACGGGATTAATCCAGTTGACTGGAGTGTTACATGGTCTACCATAGAGGGATTCAAAGGGACTCGTCTTCAAGGATGCTTGGTAGCCATTGTTGTAGGCGAATTCTACCAGTGGCAGGTAGTCTTCCCACTTCTTGGGTTGATGCATTACATGAATCCTTAACATATATTCTAGTATTTGATTCACTCTTTCTATCTGTCCGTCGGTTTGAGGGTGATAGGTGGTGATAAACAACAACTTGGTCTCTAAACCAACCATCAGTGATTTCCAAAAGTTGGAAGTAAATTTCATGTCTCTGTCAGACACAATCTCTTTCAGCATACCATGCAGTCTGAATATCTCTTTCATGAATACCTGAGCGATATCGATTTCCTTGCAGGTTGACTTGACAGGGATGCAGTGAGCATACTTTCTCAATTTATCCACCACCACCATAATGGTGTCATTCTGTTTGGTTGAGGTTGGTAATCTAGTGATGAAATCCATGGAGATGGTGTCCCATTTCCATTCTGGAATTGGTAAAGGTTGAAATAATCATGTTGGGTGTCGATGTTCTACTTTAACCTGTTGGCACTCTATGCATTTGTCTAGGTACTCGGCTATGTCTTTCTTCAATCCAGGCCAATAAAATTGTTTCCTGGTGGCAGTGATCATTTTCTGGTATCCTGGATGACCCGAGTAGGGTCTTTTATGTAGTTCATCCATAATGAACCTCTTCAAGTCGTCACAATATGGGATATAAAATATTCTTCTGTAAGTGAAAAGACCTCCTTCGGTCTTCTGGTAGCCTTCAGATTTTACTCCGGCGGGTTCTTGTTGTAGGTACATGGTCACGGTCTAGACGAAGGGATCTGTTTCTTGTGCATTTCTGATTCTTTCCTTGACATATGTCTCGTAGGTGCTCACCGCTGCCAGGTGAATTGTTTTCATACTTCTGCTAAGGGCATCGACCACCCTATTTTCCTTTCCTTTAATGTGTTTGATTTCGAAATCAAACTCGCTAAGGAGGGCCATCCACCTAGCTTGTCTAACATTGAACTTTGGTTGATCAAACAAGTATCGCAATCCACAGTGATCTATCATAAGTACAATTTTTCTTCCCAGGAGGTAATGCCTCCACATTTTCAAGGCATGCACTATGGCAACCAGTTATAGATCATGGGTCACATAGTTGACTTCATGCTCGTTCACTTTTCGGGATTCATAGCAGACCACACTTTCTTTTTGCATAAGGACTCCTCCGAGCCCTTCCTTACAGGAATATGTGCACACGAGGAAGTCAGCTTCTAGATCGACGATCTTCTGCACGAGTGCATGGGTCAGTAGATGTTTCAGGGTTTGAAATCTTTCTTCACATTTCTGTGTCCACAGGAATTTTTTCCCCTTCTTTTGGAGGGCAGTGATCGAACAACTAATCTTGGAGAATCCTCTTATAAATCTCCTATAGTATCCTGCTAATCCCATAAAGGATTTGATATCCGAAACATCCTTTGGGGTAGGCCATTCCATGATAGACCTAATTTTGTCAGGGTCTACCGCTACTCCTTCTTCAGAGAGAACATGGCCTAAGTAATGTATTTATTTCCCGAAGAAATAACATTTGTTGAATTTGGCATAGAGATGATGTTCTCTTATCACTTGCAGCACAAGTCTAAGATGGTCTTCATGCTCTTTTCTGTTCTTGGAGTAAATTAATATATCGTCAATAAAAACAAGCACAAATTTGTCTAGGAACTTGTTGAGTACATTGTTCATCAAGCACATAAAAGTGGCAGGGGCATTGGTCAACCCAAATGGCACCACCACAAACTCATAGTGACCATACCTCGTTTGGAAGGCATTTTTATGGATGTCTTCACCCTTGATCAAACTTGATGGTATCCCAACCTCAAATCAATCTTTGAAAAAATAGACGCACCCCCCAATTGGTCGAACAGGTCATCGATCCTGGGAAAGGGGTACTTGTTCTTTATGGTTACCTTATTGAGGTGTCTATAATCTATACACAGTCTAAGGGTACCGTCCTTCTTTTTCACAAACAGGACTGGTGCTCCCCATGGAGACACGCTAGGCGGAATATAGCCCTTATCCATCATTTCTTTTAATTTCATCTTGAGTTCAACTAACTCAGGTGTGCTCATCCGGTAGGGTGTCCTAGACACCCGCACCGCTCCTAGTGCAAGTTCTATCAAGAAGTCTATGTCTCTTCTCAGAGGTAAACCTAGCACCTCTCCCGGAAACACATCTTTGTATTCTCTCAGGATAGGGCGATCGTTAGGGCTTCGTTTGTCACCTTCGATTGTTTTCAACACCTATATTGCATATAGGGTACATCCCTTTCGACAATACTTTCTCATTTGCAGAGCTGATATTTGTCTCACTAAGACAGGTTTTTGGATGCCTTGAAGGGTTATCCTCTTCCCTTCCTTACTTACACATTCTAAGGTCTTATGGTAACAGTCCAATCTGGCTTTATGGGAAGCTAGCCAATCCATACCAATCAACAGATCATATGATCCCAGGGGTAATATGTTAAGGGTTGCTTCGGTGGGGAATTCACCCAACATTAATTGACAGGCTAACTGTACCAACCATGGCTTGGCTAACTTATGTTATCCTCCTTTTGGTGCCAGTGGCTAACTGTACCAACCATGGCTTCGTATGTTTTTGTGGCTTTAGTTTACACTTGTCAACAACTTTAGGGGCTATATAACTCAAATTTTAACCAGGGTCAATTAAAACAGACACTAGATGGTTGGAAATCATACCTTCTATTTCCACTACTCAAGCTTGGTGGTCAGCTTGGTTATTATCCAAGGCTGCATAAATTTGTGGCACAATCCTGGCCACATCATTGACGGTAGTATCTTCTTGGATTTTATAAATCCTCATACTATTCTGTTCTCGGTGTGGACAATCTCTCAATAGATATTCTTCCCCGCAGCCCCAACATTTCAAAGGTTCTCTCTTTGGTTTATCAGTCTTCACTGATATGGGTCCAGAAGTTTTATTTCCGCTCAAGGAGGGAAAATTCTACTGCTGCATACTCTGGGATGGGAAGGTCATTCTTGGGTTCTTCTTATAGTTATTAAATCCTGGGGATTTAATTCCCCTTTTCTGAAACCTTGAACTATTCCTCTGTTTCCATCCTTCGCGAGGTTCTGCTCGATGTCCAAACTATTCATGACAATAGGTTTCCTTTCGAATAGTGCCTTCTAGGGTCTTTGGCTCATCAAATTCAATTCTGTTCCAGTAGTCCTTGGGTAGTCCACTGATGAAGCGTTGCACCATTTCCTTTTCCTCTTTTATATAGGGTACATACCTTAACAAATTGAGGAATTTGTTGACATATTCTTCTATAGTGAGTTGTCCCAGTTTGAGTTCATAAAACTCTTTAGTCTTCTCGTCGAAATATTTTTCTGACAAATACTTCTTCCTGAATTATTTCTCAAATTGTTTCCAGGACAAGTCCTCTTCGTGAACCCCTTTCACATTCTTAAGATATTCCCACCAAATGGAAGCCTTTCCGTTCAAGTTGAAAGTGGCCACTTGGGCCTTCAGGTTTTCTAAGAAGTCATGGATTCTGAAATACTTCTTTAGTCCAAGAAGCTAGGCCTCTGCTTCCTCTCCCTTCTTTATTTCACCATCGAAGGAGGGTGGTTTGGCCTTTCTGAATTCTTCGAATTTTTGACCTTTGGAAGGCTTTTTCTTCTTCTGTTTCTTTTGGGAATAGGAACTGGTTCTGCTGCTAGAAGAGCCTTTTGAATCACCAACTTCCTTCTCAGAGGAATCACTCGGCACTGGTCCTTTACCTCTGGGGTGGACCTTTTTCGAGGTTCTCCTCTCAGTGTGGCCACTGATATGACCATGTTTCTGAGTTTCAGGTTCATGCTACATTTGTATTTATAGATTGGATAAACTCTGCAGTAAAACTGTGTTAATTTTTCTTTTCTTTTCTTGTTCTTTCATCATCCTTTCATTGTTAGCCTTACAAATTTGTAATTCAACCATGAGGCTCCTCACAGTCTCGGATATATCTAGAGAGGTCCCTACTTCCCTCCTTTCGTCAGACTCTTCGTCTCTATTGTGGGAGCCTTCTCCCACTTCTTGGTGAGTCACCATACTATGCATTGATAATTTCCCACGGTTGATCTTCCGCTTGTGTGCAAAAGGAAAAACATTGGTTGTTAGTCAATATTTATATTCATTTATAACCAGTTCATAATTCATATTTTTACATGTACACACACACAATAGGGGTTTTTCATTCTTAACTTCGTATTTTGATTAGGAAGGTTAAGACAAGGGGTTACTCTTTTTAAGAGTGTTCCGAACGGAGCTTCTGCGCAACTCGTTCATGAGCCCAAGCAGGACAAGTGTTGTAACCATGCTCTGATACCAATTTTTCACATACCCACTAAGGAAAACAAAAATTTTTGTCGAATTCTCGAGGATCAGAATCCCCGAAATACCTATAGGGTCTTAGCATAGGCTAGTTCCTTCCTCCATGTGATCATGGGTCACGACCATAGGCCGAAAAAGTATGGCGTTCTTTCACTCTTCGTGACTCAGCACTACCAGAGCATCGAGTCTTTCGACTCTACAAACCACGACATGGTGAAGCGTCGAACCCGACAGGGCTAGCGAGTGGCAGGTTTCCCCCTTGGGGTCTTGTCCACATGACCCTATCCCGTGTCTACGCACTTAAGCCAACCAAGCACTTATAGACTTTCCGCGATTCGGGGAAATGCGATGCATGACTTCCCTTTGACACTTTTCACTACTCGCAACCTCGCAGGTTGAAGCATCGAGCTCTCGTGCTCTTCTTCTCCGAAATCCCAAGACGCGAAAGTCAGCAATGGTTGACTTCCTCTTCGCACTTCTCACAACTCGCAACCTCGCGAGTTGGAGCGTTGAGCCTTCATGCTCTTCTTCTCTGAAATATCGAGACGCAAAAGTTAGCAATGGTTGACTTCCTCTTCACACTTCTTGCAACTCACAGCCTCGCGAGTTGGAGCGTTGAGCCTTCGTGCTCCTATCTCGTGAATCTCTGAGATGCAAGAAGTCAATAGAGTGTTGACTTATTTACAGGCAACGCGTGCCCACCTGTCAATCACGCGGGCCCCACCTGATGGATGTGCCATGTGTTCTCACGAGCCTCGACTCTCGGCACTTTGCAACTTCTACGGTCGAAAGTGACCCCTTCCAACCTTCGAACCCCCAAACTCCCGATATACGATATCTCCATAGAGTTCTGATCCGACGGTCCTCCCATTCCTGGATCCAACGGTTCAAATTTTTCTCCTCGCCACTTCGCACTTCGCGAATTTGTGAGTTGGAGCACCCAAATCTTGCGCTCTCTTCTTGCGAAACCCCGAGATGCGAGATCCTAAACTTGGACCTCTTTGGGACTGCACCGACCCTAACTGCCTTGCAACTCTGCGAGATCCAACGACTATCGGTTGTTCACCATTTCTATCTTGAAATGTCTCCACTGTCCATACAACTTCTCCCATGGCTGCTTCTATAGCTTAACTCCCTCGCAACTCAGTGAAATCAAACAACCCACGACATTTCGACACTTCTCCATGAAGTCTCTCTTTGTCGTCCATTTCTGCTCTCTTTTGCACGCATCTGGACGTACTTTTTCGACGACCCAGATCTATTTCACTCCAGCTGATCTAACGGCAATTGTAGCTCCTCCTTGACCATGCACTTCTCTTCCTTCTCCTTGGAAGATTTCTTTAGTATCAAAGGTCTCATTCTTTGCTTCTCCTCTGCGACCTTTGCAGCTAAGGCTCTCTGCACAAAATGGCACTATCCCTCCCGAGCTTCTCTTCTCTAAAACCGTGAAAGATTTCCTCAACCTTTGTGATTCCTATAGGGTCTGTGTACATGACAAGGTGCTGCCTGTCCTCCTCAGATGGACGGCTGCAATTCTCTTGCGACTTCGCCACCTGCGAAGTCAAAAGACTTCCCTCTATGAATCCCGATGTCCAAATCCCCGATATGGGTGATTTCGCAACACGTGTCCTCCCCCCCAATAGACGTCTTAGGTTCTTTCTCTATTTCAGGACTTCTAAGGTCGAATGCCCAAACTCTCATCCTCCGGACTCCCAAACTCCCGAATGCTGAAACCCCGATACAAACCCCTTCTCAGGACTTTCGCTTCTGCTGTTCTTCGTGAGAGGTTTAAACCTCATGCAACTCTCGACAGATCCAATGTCTTTCGGCTGTTTAGACCAAGATATGATGACTCAGACTTGTCTCTCCATTACGCCATTCCTAAGCTGCCTGGACACGAATCCACGGTCCATATTCTTTCACAGACCTTGGGGATCTACGGTCCTAATTTATTCGCTACTCGTGAATATAAAGGAAAAAGGGTTAAGGCATTTAATGCCCTCGTTTATTCCTTCAATCTAATGGTCATGAATGACCGTATATCTTTCGACAGGATCTCATCCATTGATCGATACTTATTCTTCAAATCCTCAAGGGATTTTGCGACTTCTGCACCTCTGCAGAGTCTTTGCACACAAAGTGCTACCTCTTCTGAGATTTTCAAAAAGGGTGTCTCTATGGGGAGATTTATCCAGGGTATCACCTGAGACGGATAAGGGTATAGATTTCCCGAGAAAACGGCTTGAATTCTAAATTGATTCACTGTGCGTATATACATATAAATCTATTTATAAACATAAGCCATACGTGGCCCTTCCATTATAAGCATGCAACCACCATTTCTGAATCAAAACACTACACAAGCAGTCTTATACTCAAACCATTCATAAAACTGCACAGACTATGAGCATATATGTCAGCATATAAATTTCAAGATGCAAGATGTAAAACACTTATCAGAAATAACACCAGAAGTGAGTGCAACTGCTGAGAGGGGTGCTCGTTTCCACCCAACTGTAGGCTCATCGATTCCGATAGGATTTACCACTAGCCACCCCCGAGCTGAGACCACGATGCTACGATATTGTGTCTTTGTTTTCCAGTGACCAAGAATGAGGGTTAATATCCCCCTTCTCTGCTATCACTCACTCTATATTTTGTAGAGTTCTCTTCCTTCCCTCTCGTCTGCTCCCTCTCGCTTCTCCCTCACGCCTTTTTCCTCTTGCGAGTTTGCATGTGGCGCAATTTACCTCGCACTGGTCAGGCCTAACGTCTCTACGGATGGGTGATTCACCCCCCCCCCCATCCCTCATTAGTCATGAGGAGCCATCTACCTTCCAATCCTGGCAAGTCATTTAATTCGGGGCCAGCGAGCCACTCTTGGTTCTCCGGGCTAGTGAACTCCAAATATGGTATTGGTTTCGGTGGAAGTTAACGCCACCTTTCCAGGTGCCTTCCACCACCTTTCTTCAGCCATCGTGGTCTCTTTTTCATCATATCCCCGCTCAGCAGTCCTGCAATATATTATTCACACTCATCGACATTTTTCACAAGGTCCATTCACATCATACATTCACATTTTTTAGTTTTCCACAGTTCTTGTAAAGCATAGTTATTTTTACAAACTGGGGGAAATAGGGTGTTACAAGACTGGTGGAGGGTGGGGCCCCCATTGGTTAGTTTATGTACTGGGTAGATGCATGGAGGATGAACTTGCAGGTGGGAAAGTGATGGTGGATGAAATGGCGGGTAAATGATAATGCGGAGGTGTATTTAATGTAACAAATAACATGATGTGGGAGTCCATAATGGGGTGGTTAGCATGATGATGAGGAAGTAGTTCGAGGTTCTTACTCTAGGGTATAACACGACCAAGACTCTCAATTGTAATGGATAGAACAATATGAGTGTCAATATGCCAAGGGGTAAATATATGTGGGAAAACTCATGGAAGTGAGAATGCTACCAGTTGAGAGTACCTGTATGCAATGGAGGTGATGGTACTATAGATCTGGGTGTGGGGATCCTAAGGATACATTTCAATGGGTGTAACTTGGATATGCAGTTGTTTGCAAAGGGAGTGATTGCATGGAATTTTTGAACATATACCTGAAGGGTCCATAGGGTGGCCAAGACGGAATGGGTTGTATATTGTTGTACCAAGTACCTTCTCATACAAACATCAAATACCTGAAGTGAAAAATATCTGATGATAAAACATACATAACAATTGATTTATAATTAAATGTGGAGAGGTGAAGCTTACTTGTGCCTGGGGAATCAAAAGGGGCCCCAGGGGATCCAAACTGAAATGATTATATGAGGGTATCGTTGTGAAGGTGAGGGATTTAGGATCCCAAAGGTGTGAATGGGGCGACAAACAAAGATTGAATGCTCTAAAACATAAGTGAGGAAATTTGGAAAAAGGGCATATATATGGGAATGGGGCGTATATACATGACATGGTTGGTTGGGTCCTCTTTGACTTTTCCTTCAAATTTAATAATGTTAGAAGGTAGATGTGTGGGCATATTCAACCTAGTGGGGTCATGCAATATGGGATCATTTGTCAATTTGGTTAGATCAGGGATATTAACTGAAGCCAAGTAGGGCGTGATGGGGGTGGATCTTTCCATGGTATGAGGGGAAGTGGTTCCTTGGGAGCTTGTAATTTGTGAAAATGTTTGATCTCCTCTTCCTTGTGGTGGAGGGTTTGTTTGTGAGTTACTTTGGATATTGGTTCCAAGCAAAGTGGCCCCCAGAAATCACGAGCCTAGTACCATAGCACTAACTAGTGTATGTGATGGTACTTTTGTTGTCTCAACAAAATTAGGAACACCACCCAAAATTGGGGGCAAGTTTCTCAAGCACCTAAAACTATGGGGATACTGTGGTTCTCCTATGATTCTAGCCTAGAGGTGGGTGTCTGAAAATGGTGGTGAAGAATGATAGGAAAAATTACTTTCAAATTACTTTAAATAATGTATCCATAAAACTGCATGTAATCAAGTGGTGAACATTATACATCAAAACAATGTGAAAGGTAGCTTAGGATTTTTGTAACTCCACGTGGGGGGATAAAAATTGAGTAATCAAGTGCATGTGTCCTATATGATGTAATGTCCTTCCTCTCCAATAACACTAGACCTCGAAAAAAGAACTTTATAGTGGGGCCATAACCCACTTGAGGAGAAGCTAGTGAAGGGACAAACAATCGGTTATAATGAGGGGTGAAGGGGGAATATCACGGAAGTACTGGCGATATTTCCCAACAACTGTTCAAAATATGACTGAGGTGCGATTTCATCCCACAACTGCCACCTTGGGTAGATAAATCCTAGATTGGACTACTAAGATACCTCAATCAAGAAAGACATTTACATTTTTGGCCTCAGAAACCGGTCACGATATTACTTCTTTCCAAGGGTTGGGTGACCCAAGGAGGCACACAAAGAACAAATGGACCTCGACCTTTGACCCTTCACGTGTGTGTCCCTGCCTTATGGTGTAGGAATGATTGAGTGGGAGTATTTTGGCACCCTAATTCACAACTTTCTAAGTTTCAAATGAGAAATCATGATGGGGACTTATTTGGATTCCTATCCCCAAAATTGTAACTTAGACTACCAAATTATTTTGTGTTCCTACTGTGGAGGTTAGAAAGTGGGTTGATTATGGTTGTTCTTATAATGTGAGAGTAGGATGTGAAGTTGGGGTCATGGGACAACTTCGTTTTTATGATGGTGTGCCAAAATGCTCTTTACTAAACAAGTGAATCCCAAAAAAGAGTTTCAAGTATCTAGCAATTGTTTTTTGAGTGAGAGTGTGTGCAAGGAGTGGTGATGGTGAAAAAGTTTTTTAATAAGTTAAATTCAAGTTTTTAACATGGTGGACATCGTGTGGTCCTTTACTTGTCTTGTTTAGGCAACTTACTAAATTTTTTTAAATGACCCTTGCAAATGAAAGAATCTTAAGCTAACATGGTGGATATGGCAATCCTTACTTTGGCTCTTTTATCTCCCTAAGATGTTTTGTAATCTAAGAAATCTTGAAAATAGTCCCTAGATTGTGAACATATGGGCATGTATGGGCCCTTCCAATGCTTTAAACTTCCTAAGTGAGTTACTCTAGGATTCAAAACTATCATAGGATTATGCACATGTGGGCATGTGTGGGCCCTTACAAATCTTAGATTTAAGTTTCAAAATTTACTAAGAGGTATTGGTCTCTCCTAGAGATTAGGTTTTTTTTTCTTTAAGGGAGATGAAGAATTGTTTAGGAAATATCTTTTCCGATTTCCAAGATCACACTAGGGTGCGAGGAAAGAGAATACTCCAATATTACTTAAATAATTTTCTAGTCCTGAATTAGTGTGATGACTTTGTAAAAGAAGAGAAGATAATAAAATTCACATGTTAAGCTTTAGGCCATCCATGTGGCAAGTAAAGAAGTAAAAGATGCAAAGGTTATTTTTATCCTCCCTAAGTGTCTATGTGTGGTTTTAAGCTATATATGCAAGAGTGGATCCCCAAGCCTACTTTCAATGGCTTTTACAACAATGCATAAATCAAATCTAACCTACTTGGTGGAAGTGAACTGCCCAATCCTTACAATTTAGCAAAGATAAGACCGGTGCGTGTTTAAACTAGAAATAGTCACACATGAAGCACAAAGTGTGTGGTTGAAGAGTTTTGATGGAGCATGTATGTGCATGGACCACACGATTGTTTGCCTCGAAACTGCATGCATGTAGAGAAGTTGGCGGGGCATAAATTTTGAACAATTTCACTCAATGTGGGATGAAACCCTTCTCTCTAAAGGTGAGAATAGGCCAGTTTTAACCCCTGAAAACACAAATGAGTGAGAAAGAAAACTTTAACAACCTAATTGGGGAGGATTTTGATCCAAATCCCTAGTATGGTCACTAATCTGTTGGGTTATTTTTTCCACTTGGGTGAGCAAAAAGAGGTCCCTTAACTATCTAGTTAGGCTAGCATGACAACACAACATTTTGTTAGTTGATTAGTGGCTTATCTAAGTAGGAAACAAGAAGTAAACAATAAATAAATAAAACTAAACTAAGCATGTAACAACTAAAATTGATTCAAGAAAGAGACACAAGGAATAGCTACCAAATGAGGCTGATCTTCGAATTGATAACACCTTGGAGAAATATGGGAACTTATGAGTTCCCTCTTCCTCCTTGGAAAGAATCTTGAGTAACCAAATACAAAGATTTCTCTCTTCTAACAATGGCTAAAAATGAAAATACAATGGTGAATAATTGATAGTTGAACTTCTCAAGAGGAGAGAAGTGAAAAACTTGTTACGAATGCTCAAAGAGTTCTAGGAGAAAGATGGCTTCTCAAAGACAAATTGAACAACATAACAATACTTAAATTGCTTCTTCTTCTTTGCATACAATGGCCTTTTATTTATAGGAGGATGGCAAGATTTTTCCAAACTAGCTTCAAATGTGAATACGAGGCCTTTGGAGGTACCTCCCATCCATTTCAGTGATCCCAAGGCAGAATTTGGGGGTGATTTTGGGTATGGGTGAAATCCACTCCATCCCATGAGTGGTTCAGGCTCGACCAAAATCATCAATGCGTCTTTTCTGCATCCGCGCGAGTTTTCTGTTTGTCAGTCATGCGGGCCGTGCACTATGCTTGTTGTACGCCACATTATCCTCTGTGGATGTGTGTGCGCTGATTGTGATCAATACATTTGGAACTTCATAACCTTTTCTGTATAGTTTTGTGCTTATTTTTCCAAACCGATTGTAATTTCCTTCCATATTTATTGGGAATATTCTGTTCTTTTCATGATTTTTTCTTCATCCATTGTCTGTGTTTGTGGTGAGAAATTTTTCAGTGATAACACTCCCGACGGGGAAAACATTCCGACAGGCCCACTCCCGAGGTGGGTGAAAGAGGTGACTTAAATTGCTAACTAACTCTTCTTCCCTCAAGAGATTTATTTTGAATTTTGAAATCTGAATGGGCGCACTCCATTTAATGTGTATGAATCGAGAAAAGAGTAGAGGCAGTAGGGTAAAGACACAACCACAAGATATGAAACATACCTACTGGGCAAGGTGCTTCAGAGGAGTCAGGGATTGCCCATGGGGAAAATTCATTGCACAAATAAGAGAAATTTCGCTTGTCCAATCCAAACAGGTTTGTGAGATCCAAAATCGATCTCCGAGGCAACAAATTTGAGCTAATCTCGTTCGGCACAAGAAGATGCATCTATGTGGGCACTCGCATGGGGATTACGATGGTGGACTACAATCTAGGGTTGTTAATCCATGCCTTCAATTGGGATCTTCCTCCAAACTGAGACATGTTCAACATGGATGAAGATTTTGACCTCGCCCTGTAGAGGGTTGCACCTTTGGTCGTCAAGGCCTCTGCTCGCCTTCGATTTCACCTGCATATCTATCATCAATGAGGAAGGATTAGTGTGAGCTCAATTTGTGGTTAATAAATTTTGGTGCGAAGGGTATTGAATTACATTACACACAATAGAATAATTTTATTTACCCTCACCCGAGACCAACAATAAATTTATTTGTAATTTTTGTTATTATTTATTGAAAACTTGTCTTAACGTGCCACATGCTATTTTTCATGGTGGTTTAAAATAGATTTTAATTAAACTTTAACATATTTTCCTATTAAATTGTTTATTTATTTTTTTCCTTAATTCATATTAAACCATGGATACTATTCAAATTTTCATGTTTTGTTGAATGAATTTACATTGTAGCATCATTCCTACTTCATTTTCAATTTATGTTATTTATAAGTTTTTCTATTTTATTTTCATATTTTAATTACTAGGAATAAGAGTTTAGTAAAATTGCTTTTTATTTTTGTTTTATTATTATTTTTAAATGTATGGAGTTTTCTTTTTAAATAATGTTGTTCAATGTAATTAATCATTAAATTGATATCATAATTTTATAATTTATTTTCACCATAATTTTGGTATATTGTATTCATCCTTTATTAGTCTGTGCCATAGGCGTAGAGGGACTATAGCAATCGATAAATCATTGACTGCATATTACTTTGTCCTTTGACCCAAAATATTTGCACAATACCTATTGTTGGAGCTATGGAAATAAAAACATATATTTTTATATAATAAAAAGTAACATATATGAACTGATCTGATTGGATAAGAGATTGGGGGTCTTATTGCCGACATAGCTATTCCCAATGTACTATATGGCAACATATCCAAAGTTTTTCTTGTAGTCAGTATGTTTTAATCATATATTTTTTATGTATCTTGCTTCAAGGTTGATTAATGCTAGCATTGGTTCGAATGTTTGTATTAGCATTTTATGCTACCCGAATATATCCACAAGTTTTGATATGTAATAAGCATATTGAAAATTTTTGATATCCAAGCTTTGTAGTGATTGAGAATTCCAAAGTTTATAGCATCTTTGGTGGATGTATATTTGTTGAAATGTATTGACACTTATTTTGAGATGCGTCAATGGGACTGACTGCGTAAATGTTCACAGGACGCGACGTTCTACAACACCCATGATAGCTTAAATGTTTTCATTCCACGAGGTGCTTAGACAGCCTCAGAGTCTTAAATGTTTATGTAAATACGGTTATGGGAGTACATTTTTCTCGAAATTTTCTATACAGTTACAGTGATGTTTCACTTGATTGTTTACTTCCAGCTCAATAGCCATTGTATGTTTCGTCCTTGTTCTGCCATTGAAGCTACATACATTGTTTACTGGTTCAGTGACTGCTTCTTCTTCATTGGTTTGTTAGTTGCTGCCATTGTATGCTTCATCCTCGTAATCGTTGAGGCTACATACATTGTTCACTGGTTCAGTGAGTGGTTCTTCTTCGTTGGTTTCTCGGTTGCTGGTTGTTGTTGTTTCACTGGTGATTCGAGCTGTGCTTCTACATTTCATTGTGTCGAAGTAAGTTTGGATGTCGTGGTTTCATTTTGTAGTCCTTGTTTTCTATTTAGTTTTCAGTTTGCAAGTAAGAATGTTTTGTTATTTTTAGTCGCACATTCCTTGTGTGTTTCCGGTTCCTTTTCTATTTGGGTTGCAGTTTCGTGATTGTTGGAGATACATATGTTGTTCACTGGCTCAGTGGTTCTTGTTGGTTCGTTGGTTCCCAGGTTGTTGGTTCTATTTGTTTGGATGGGGTTTGCGCTTTGGGGTGCTGGGGGTGCTGTTTGGCCTCTTCGTGCTTTCTCGTTGGTTTGGTCCATGTTAGTTTCTTTTTTTTGATTCGACCTTGCAGGGTTGGGGTGTAGCGGCGGTGGTTGGAGATTTTTTTTTTCTGGATTGTTACTGTTTTGTTTGGGGCGCTTTACGGTGTTCATCCCCTACACCCACCAATGGATATGCAGTTTTTTTATTTTCCATGTCTACCGGAGTCGAGATCTGTTATTCTATCATATTTTCCCGGTGCTTCAGTCCTGCCATGAAAGAAAATAGTTGCATGCAAAATTGTTCAAGGATTACATGTGAAGTTACAATACCCACTGTTTTTTTGTTGGAATAAAGCATATGTATGCAGGGTACATTTATAAACCATGTATGGTTAGATGTATGAATATGACATGACATGTCCTTTCTCCTCTACATAGACTAGTGTGCGCAGGATGCAATTTGTGTTGTTCTTGACATATGATATGTGCAACAAAGATTGTGCAATATTATATTTTCATGTCTAGAAACATGTGTGGGTAATTCACCACGGAAAACTGAGAACTTGTATCGTGTGCACAACAGTCTGTGTAGAGGATAAAGAACATGGCTAGAGGGCATATGTGGATAAATTCCCAAGGAAAAGAAGAAATCGTTTAGCTGTGACCATGCAATTGCGTGATATTTTGTGCCTTGTAATATATTTTGGCCAAGGAAAAAAATTGTACACGTTTACAACCATGGATAGAGAAGCGCAAAGGTTCATATTTCTGCCTTTGTAGACTGTTCGTTGAGTCAGTTTTTCTCTATGTACATATTGCTTGTTCTCTGCTGAATACAAGCTTCCATTGATGTTCGTTAAATTTTGTGGGTTCCCAAATTGAAACAAACAGAGTAGCTGGAGAAAAGGAGAGAGTCTCGAATGCATCGACTGAAGAGGATATAGAAAGGTGCATGCTCATACTGTTGTTTCATATTGCATTGTTTTGTATTTCATTTATGGTTTGGATATGTGTTAAGCTAGTTGCGTGCCTTCCTACATGGTAAGTTTTCTTGGTTTCATACATTTATTCCTTCATACTAAGCTAGTGCATGTCCATTGTGTTTGTGCTGCATTGCTGCATTTAAACAAACATAATGGTTGGACAAGGAGAAGGTCCCTTTGGCGGGTAAATAGACCTGTTTCTTTTTTTTTTACATGTCTGTTTTCAAACTAACTTGCTTTCCTATCAATTGTATCTTTTGCGTTGTTGACTTGGAAACAACAGGTTGCTTGGACAGGGAGATGAATTATTCTATGCAACAACAAGGGTTCTGTGGTACAATCTTCTAAAAGGTATACCAAGTGTGCCGACAAATTAAAGATACAAACTGGGTGTGGGCATGTAATATAGAATCCATATATTTACTTAGACCTGATTTCCATCTACAAATTCTTGCATCAGAAAAAGTTGGACTAGTGAGACGACCATGAGCAGGCAGTCATCCCAGAAATTGGTGGACCAATAAGGCCAAAGGTAAATATGCATGCGCTATGCTCTTACTATGTTTACTAGACAAATTTCCCGGGATATATATTCATCTATGGCATGGCGAATATGTTGATTCCATCTATAGTACATGGTTTACAACTCACAAGAAGTATCAACAAGTATGAGTGAGATACCGAACCTGCTGCATGTTCTGCAGACTAAGAGGTGTCGTTGCGAAACTCTGGCTCCATAGTTCATCAAAAGTATGTATGTACTTGTAGCACACTACCATTCACTTTAGTTTTCCTGTTCAAAAAATTTCTTCAGATCTAGAGTTATGGCATCCAAAGTACTGTCAATAGAGGCCTTGAACAACTGCCAAATTGGACAGGTGTTCATCGGGGACATAATGGTTGTCTATACCACCTACTTGGACAAGGAAAACAAAAGTAGATCCATTATGCGTCATGATATGACAGATAAGGACGCCATGATGATAGTCACATTGACTGTTCCTCCTCAAATTGTTCAGAAACATGCAAAAAAGATATTGCTGCGTAATGGGATATCCATTACAAATTTTAATATATTGCCGAAAACAGTATATGACCATGGTGATTGTGATCGAATTATTTTGGTCAACAAAAAAAACATTGTGGAAAAAAATGCTCCTATTTGTTCAGAATATCGCTTCCTCCCAGACTCGACTATTAGGCAACTTGCACAGAGCACTAATATTTACCCAATGGGAATGATTGGGGATGATGTCACACTGAACAGGAAATTTGGGTCGCAACACATTCTCCATATAAAAGATGGAGAGTCGGACAATGAGAAGGCAATGGTATCGCTTTTCATATTTAGTTTTGTTGTTTACTTTCACTTCTGCATGTATGTCGAATAAGTTACACAAAAATTGCACTGTTCCATGTTGCAACTACAATTGTTCGATACGTATTAAGATTTGTTTTCATCAATGGAACAACAATTGCATAGAGGGCAGATTCCACTTATGTTGTTAAAAAATATAACAAAAAAGAAGGATTCTAGAGAAACAATCTTTCGGACAACCCAGTCAATGTTTGTAACAGAGTTGCGAGCAGATACAATAAAGGATCTGGATAAGCTAGCTAGCTCTACAATTGTTGTGTGTATACATTTACAAAATCATCCTCACTTTGCTTATAGAAATAGCCTTCAACAAATTTATGTAGCTATTAATTTTTTTTTTTGTTTTAAAGGGGAGGGTGGGATGCAGTTGTGTATTATATTGTTCAATGTATTAATTCATTTTCTCACATTCCCAGGTTGAAGGTCTTTTAGTTGCAGCCAATGTGTACTTGAACCCCTTTGAGCCTATTTGTGCAAAATTCCATTTCGTTGCCTCTGCCTCCACTTTGATAACTGATGATACGATTGATTGTCTGCGATGCAATGAAAAATGTCCATATATTTATGGACATTGCCTGAGTGGTGTTATTAGAACCATGGGAAACACAACCGTGCACTATACGATCAGGCAACCATTGTTACAAAATGTGCTTCCTGAGTTGGCAGAGTTGTCATATGAAACATATCTACAGAAAATGACAAGCAATGTCTACATGTTGCGGCAACTTCGGATACAAAGCAAATTCACCTTAAATGAGGACAATACAATTTTGCATATCGGATGAACAGGGGAATTTTTTTTTTATATGAAACTTTGAGAGGAAGCAAAAATACCTCATGTCTCTCTATGATATTTGTTCAACATCCAGATGAAAGTTAGTTTCAACAGAAAACAAATGTAGCAACGTCTTTTCTTTGTATATCAAATTGTTTGGTGCAAAGTTCGATGGGTTCTGCTCTATGGAACCTTCTGGGAACTTGCTTGTGGATTTTTTAAAGTATGGTTGGTTCTCGGTTATCTGCTTTGTCTATCAATTTGTATACCTTAGAACTCCAGTTGTTCTTTGGAGGACACTGAACAATATAATTGTTTCTTTTTAGCCAACTGGGACGCAGATCCCCCTGTTAATTTCTATGGAACTTTGATGCAACTGTACTACCACTTGATTTAGTATATTTCCTTGATTGATGAACTTGGTCAAAATATTGTTCTAAACTAATTTTAAATCAACGAATATATAGTGTCTGAACTGCGACTATCCTCACATACAAACAAGAGGCTCTTAAAATACAAATTGGTCGTTGTTTTTGCATTTTTTCTTATTCGATGAAGTTAGTCAGATTAATATCCTGGAATAATTTGAAATCAATGAATATTTAGTGTGCGGAATGCAATTGTTCTATCATATGAAAAACATGCCCTTAAAATTCAGATTGGTCCTTATTATGCTTGCGGTTATAGAATTTAAAAAAAAAAAATCTTTTCTTTCCTTGATTCTTTTAAGAATAAGTGATTTAACATCCTTTAATAATTTAATGTGCCAGCTCTCAAGTCCATAAAGTCCCAATTTTCAGCCCGCGAGCTTGAACAAAACAGGTCCATTTTTCAGCCCGACAACCCTCGATAAAAAAAAATCGTTAAATATGAAATACATACGGAATTGTTACGGGACAATAAAAGTGCAATGTTCAGCGAACCAGCCCAAGTCCTCTTTTCAATTTGTATATGGCAGAAGTCTGGATGCTATTTGTAGTAGAGGGAACAATGGAGACTCTATTTTCGGTCCACCCAGCCACGAACCCGCCATCCAAAAAATGCCTAAAAGTGCAATGTTCAGGCAACCAGCCTGAGTCCTCCTGGAAATTTGTATATCGTAGAAGCCTGGGTGGTATATGTAGGAGAGGGAACAATAGAGACTATATTTTCAACCCGCCAGCCCGCCAACCCGTGATCCAAAAACTGTCCAAGTATGGAATGAGGAATCCGCATATGCTATATAAAATCTCATTCCATAGTTAATATAGAGACTATGTCCACAAGTCCGCTTGTCAATTTGTAAATCATGGAAGTGAAGATGTTATTTGTAGAACACGAAACAATAGATACTTAATTTTAAGCCCGCAAGGTCACGAATCCGTGATCCAAAAAGTGCTCATGTATGGAATGAAGGATCCGCATATGTTCTAGAACAATGTGTTTGTACAGCGGGGAACAATAGAGGCCCAATTTCCAAGCCTCCAACCCCAGATCCCTTGATAGAAAAGAATTGATAATTATGAAATTGATACGGAATCGCTACGAGGCAATAAAAGTCCAATGTTCAATGAAGAAACCCGATTCCACTTGTGAGTATGCAATGAGGGTTCCGCATACTTAATTTTCAGCCCGCCTGGATGTGAACCCGCGATCCAAAAAATGCCCATCTATGGAATGAGGGATCAACATATGTTCTAGAAGAATACAAATGCATTGTTCATCCAAGCAGCCCGCATCTCCTCCTGTCAATTTGTATGTCGCGGAAATATGGGTGCTATTTGTAGTAGACGAAACAGTAGACACTATTTTTGGCCGGCCAAGCCGCAAACCCACGATCCAAAAACTGCCTAAGTATGGAATCAGGAATCCGCATATTTATAGGCTGACGTGTAAATTTGTATATCACGAAATTCTAGGTGTTATTTGTAGAACACGAAATAATAGATACTTAATTTTCAGCCCGCCAGGCCGCCAACCCACAATCCAAAAAGTGCCCAAGTATGGAATGAGGACTCTACATATGTTCTACAACAATAGAAATGCAAATTTCAGCCAAGCAACCCATAGGTCTGCATATGTTGTAGAACAATGTATTTGTACAATGCTAAACAATAAAGGCCCAAATATGCAATTAGTGATCCACATATGTTGTGTAAAATATCATTCCATATTTTATATACAGATTATGTCCATAGGTCCGCGTGTCAATTTGTATATTGCGGAAGTGTGGGTGCTATTTGTAGGATACAGAACAATAGATACTTAATTTTCAACCCACCCACCTGCGAACCCGCAATCCAAAAAAGTGCCCAAGTATGGAATGAGGGATGCGCATATGTTTTAGAACAAAACAAATGCAATGTTTAGCCAAGAATCCCACGACGACTCCTGTCAATTTGTATGTCGTGGAAATCTCAGTGCTATTTGTAGGATAGGGAACAATAGAGACTCTTTTTTCAACTTACCATGCTACAAACCCATGATCAAAAAACTGCCTAAATATGGAAACACAGATCTACATATGCTATATAAAATCTCATGTCGATACTTTATATAGAAACTCATCTCCGCAACTCCTGCCGTCAATTTGTATATCGCAGAAATCTAGGTGTTATTTGTAGGAGACGGAACAATAGAGACTCTATTTTCGGCCTTCCAGGCCACGAATCCAGGATCCAAACACTGTGAAGTATGGAATGAGGAATCTGCATATGCTGTATAAAATCTCATTCCATACTTTATATAAAGACTATGTCTAGAAGTCCGCTTGTAAATTTGTATATCACGGAAGTGTAGGTGTTATTTGTAGGACATAGAACAATAGATACTTAATTTTCAGCCCGCCAAGCCGCGAACTTGCGATCCAAAAAGTGCCCAAGTATGGAATGAGGAATTTGCATATGTTCTATAACAATACAAATACAATGTTCAATCAAGCAACTCGTAGGTCCTTCTCTCAATTTGTATATCGTGAAAATGTGGTTGCTATTTGTAGTATAGGGAACGAAGAATCTGCATACGTTCTAGAAAAGTACAAATGCAATGTTCAGCCAAGCAACCCATAGGTCGTGCTGTCAATTTGTATATCGCAAAAATCTGTGTGCTATTTGTAGAACACAAAACAATATTTAGTATTTTTTCAGCCCGCCAGGTCGCAAACCCATGATAAAAAAAGTGCCTAAGTATGGAATAAGCGATTCGCATATGCTGTATACAATCTCATGTCTATAATTTATATAGAAACTCATCTCCGCAACTCCCACGATCAATTTGTATATCGTGGAACTATCGGTGCTATTCATAGGGCACGAAACAATAAATACTCAATTTTCAGCCTGCCAGGCCACAAACGTGCGAAACAAAAAGTGCCCAAGGATGGAATCACGGATTCGGATATGTTCTATACAATATGATGTCCATACTTTATAAAAGTACATGTTTAACCAACCAATCCGAAATGTTGAACCAACCAACCCACAACTCTTCCTACCATTTTTTATCTCGTCGAAGTGTAGGTGCTATTTGTAGGACACAAAACAATAGAGGCTCAATTTTCAGCCCGCCAAACTGAGAACCTATCTGCCAGGTAGAGAACCATTGGGTCTTCACATCTCCTGGGCATATATTCTTCTGTTTTTTTTTTGTAACCCGCCTGACCGCTTTTCATATGCAATAATTAAGCTTTAATGCTAGTAGCCATCCTGCAGCAACCATTACAGTTGTCATTAACGTTCGGAATTTTGGAGAAGATTTGTCATTAGTACGAATTAAACTAAGATTTGCGCAAAAGCATGTTATCCTTTCCAAGTATTCATTTCAAAGGCAATGCAATCTTTTTTTTTGTCCGCTGATGGGTTGGTGCTTTTAAGAAATTTTTGATTCTTAATGTCTTTTCACCATCACCGCCACCTTCGCAATTTTTTCTAATTGTGCAATTAGTGAGTTATGATGGTCACAGCTCATTCCGCATGACCCATGGAAATTGTCATTGATCAGCAAAAGGCTCGATGAGATATTCCATTGATACGCATTAAACCAGACTTTGCGAAGGCTTATATTATCCCTCCCTGATTTTCATTTGAAACATTGTCTCTCACAAACGAAAATTCTTAATAACTTCTGGTGGCATTTCTCTCCGCACACAGTCAACACATTGGGGCATAATGGCCACAGGTTCCACTATTCCAGGGCATATTCTTACTATTCATCTCTCTCCGGCCATGAGCAAAAAACAAGATGGTCCCTTGGTACACCGAGAGATATATTTCAAGCCAAAACATTCGATGCCAATTGTGGCTTCTCAGAGAACCTGCCCACTTGCAGTCATGTATGTCGCATAACTTTATACCATGAATTCCAAGCCAGAAGAAGATGATCTGATGGACGATGATACAACAATGGATGATGGAAATGCATAAAATATTCCCACTCCTGGGCCCAAATTGAAATGAACCATAACGAACGGACCTTCCCAGCTCGGTGATCGCAGTCATGACAACACCAAAAGGAGTTTCAGAAGAAAAAAAATGGACAGTGAACGCACCAACCACTTTGCACCGCCAATGTAGGAATTCCAGAGTTCCAAATTAGTCTATTCTGGGTGGAAGAGTTTGACTGTAAAGCAATCATATGTTGATGCTTCCAGATATATATTTCAAGCCAAAAAAATATTGTTTAACATTTTCGGGTATCAGGTGCATAACTTTCACTGTTGCAATGCATTTTCCTACTAGTCATCTCCTTCTACCCAGAATGGACTAATTTGGGCCTCTGTAATTGCACGTGCAAGCTGTACTATTGAATTTTTTTCCACTATGAAGAGTCGGTTTCAACTAAGGGCTATTCCACTTGCCCTGCAACCATTTTCATCTTCTTCCTCAGGCAAAGCTTCTAAAAAATATCAATTTCAGTAGAGGATGATTAATAGAGGAGAAAATTCCAAGGATCTTGCATACTGTATAACCCGTGCATGTGTTTGTCGCAAATACCTTCAATGTTTTCAACCAAAGAACTGGATCCAATTTCTAAGCATAGATGTACAGTACTCAATACTTTTCTTATTTTTTGAAATGGATTTTCTATTACAAAATTTTGGCCTTGGACTCTTTGTCTCTGCCACTTTTCTGGGTTTCACGCATGTTCTAATTACCATACTTTAGTGCTCTCGTACTTCTTCGATCTTATGTTTACTAATAGAAATGTAAAATGTTCCAGCAAAATCGTTCTTCTTGTTTCTATAGATACAATTATTAAGTTTTAATGCCAATTAGTACAAAACAAAGTTCACTACTTCAGTTGGTATGTTACAGTCATGGAATAATGTATCAAGAACATAACTGCATGCGCAGGTTGCAATAAAATGTAATCTTCAACAACACATTTCCTGATAACTAGTAGATCATGATTTTGCAACAATAGGGCTTCTTTGAAACCAATTCGCACTTACGAAAAATGTCTTCCGCCTTTCTATTTTCCCAATTCACGCGTTTCAAACCATCGCTTCCCCTTTCTTTAAATTGACCCTCTATTGTTCCCTGTCCCACAACTGCCACCTAGACTTCTGCCATATATAAATTGACAGGAGGACCCCGCTGGCTACATCAACATTACATCTCTACTTTTCCAGGACCTCCAAACAACATTTGTAGCTCTGCTATATACAAATTGACAGATATACAAATTTGCAACCGTTCTTAGATCATGCCCTTTTCCGTATTACGACCAACCTATCATGCCCTTTTCATGATCTCTTCCGTTTTACACATTTTGCACTCAAAAATTCCGAAACATGAAATTTTATTCTTTTTCGTATTACGGTCCACCTATCATGCCCTTTTCCGTGATGCACATTTTTTTCACTGAAAACTTTCAAGAAATACAATTTAACCACCGCTTCCTCACATATTTACTGGAACTATTATCAACCCATTTTGAATCCCATCTGTCCACTTTCCATACTTCGCCATTTGTTCAAATTTCTTTAGGGAATCATCCCTTTGTCGGGTTGAAGAAATATTCAATTCGTAGTCGTTGTTTCTTGTGCCGATGTCCTTTTGGAATTAGCAGTTGGCAATTATATATAAGATCTTATTGCTACGCATGCAATTAGTAATTTCCCTATTCCATACTTAGTCATTTTGCTGAAATTCTGTAAATAAACAAACTGGTCGATGAATTCCCACTTCATGATCTCTTCCTGACTATCCCTGTAACACTTTTTTGAATTACGTCCAACCACTTTTCAGAACTTGCCATTCTTTCCTTGCTCTCCGCCGTCTCTGTCACCTTCGCACTTCTCTACAATAAAAGAAAATATAAAGTTATATATATATATATATATATATATATAGACATATCTTGTTTCTAAATATGGAATTACTGGCATTTAATTCTAACAAGCCATCATGCAGAAACCGTATATATTGTCATTGATGGGCGAAAGGGTCGAGGAAATCTCATATTCATGCGCTTTAAACCAAAATTTGTGGGGAGATTATATTGTCCCTTCCTAGTGTTCATTTCAAAATCATGAAATCCCTTTCACATCACGTGGCCTTCGCATGTTCAAGAAACCTCCATTCCTTAATTGCTCTTTGTTGTACCCACCACCTTCGCATTTCTAAATATGCAATAAATAAACTTTACTCCTAATAGTTAATCATGCACCACCAATACCGATTGTCATTAATAAACGAAAGGCTCGAGGATCTTTCCCATTCATAAGCATTTAACCAAGATTTATCAAAAAGTTACATTATTCGTTGTGAATGTTCATTTAAACCATCATTTGCAACAAAGAAAACTTCTCATAAACCTATGGCATCAGTTCCACACCAGTTCTGTGGAGATACAATGAACATCTTCGGCCGTCACGAACAAAACTTCCACTGGTCCAGGGCATTTTCTTATTACCCAACCTCTGTTGTAGAGAACCAGGTAATTTGGACCTCTGGGATTGCTCATGCAGGCTGTGTCCCTGAGGTTTTTGAATGTAAGGACTTGGTCTCTTGGTGCACCGATAAATTCCTTGACTTGGATTTTTAAATGAACTAACCTGCATGCTTGTAATATCTTCAGGAACTAGATCCGGGTTTTCCAAAAAAAGGGGCAAGAGGTCCAATCCATTATTATTCTTTGCTAGGAATTGTTTGCAATATTCTCCTTTGAATGTCAATGTTGGCTCGGGCAATTTCAACATCTGCCGAAAGAGCTGAGGCGACAAAGAAATAAAAGAGCGGTCATGCAGTGGAGACCCACAATGCCAGACTGAAGGACTAAGTCAAGGAATTGGAAGACGCTTTCTTTCCTATGCCATTGCATGTTGATCCTTTGGCAATAGCCATGTTTGGCACCTGTACACCCAATGTAAAAGCACCTTCCACCCTGCTCGCATCTTGTAAAGGATATGTGGAAAAAAATATCACAAAAAGAATGGTACTGGTTACCGATTCCTGGAAAAGATCACAAACCATTGCTTCCCTTGGAACCAGGTAACATAGCTTGCTCGAGCTTTTTCAAGCCGAATTAAAAGATGAAGAAAATTTCTTCTTAAAAATGGTCATCCCTTTTGGCAAGATTGTCAACAATATGACAGAAACAAAAAGAAGAGAAGAAGGTCTTCCATCCAAAAACCAGATCGGCCAATTGAATGCATGTTGGAAAGAAAAAGTAAACAACTTGCGTCTCATTATTCAGTCATGTGAACAAGTCATATCAAAGAAAGATAAATTATTCACAAAGCTGTCAAATATAGACTTAGCCGGGGAAAAAAATGACATCCAAGACCCCCTCTTAATCGCAAACTCCTTGCCCTTAACCAGAGAAGAGTTTGATAAACATGTTGCTATGTTGAAGACCTTCTCTCTGGAAAAGTTTTACAACATCCTTCAATTTGATCAATCTCACGTCCATGACTGGCTAGTCAAATATGTAGTACAGAATGAGGAAATTCATGAGGCTCTCTCTAATCTTTCTATCGACTTCAAGGAATTAGAAAATGATATTTTCAACATCAAGATATGGAATGAGATCAACGTCGCCCCAATGAGAGCGTACATTGAATAATGGGTCGAAAGGCAATTGAAACAGTTTTCCAACGAAAGACAACAGGCAGTTGCCAGCATTCCAACAACCGTGGAGGACATCCTTGAAACCACAGTCGTCACCAACATCAATGAAAGGGTAGCCGCAAGCAAATATCCAAAGCACTCTTATGTACCCTCACTGTAAGTTTACTCATCCCATCTTTCTTTGTTTCTCAACCCAGTTATTCCGCTTTCTTAAATAATCATGTATATGCAAACACTTATGCCTTTCCATTTATTTTCTTTTGCAATTGTTGCACTCTATCTTCTTTCCACAATCCTGTTTCTTGTAAATATTTCTCTAATGGTTCACGGGAGCCCCAATCCCAGTCTACATGACAGATGCATTGAAATTCTGGTTTATATGTAACACACTTTGTTTTTTTTGTATATTTCAACATTTGTAGTGGTATGCAACAAACTTCTATTTTCTGACAGATGTCAAATAAAAATGCATCTAAATTTGTATATCCTAAAGACTCTACTCTTATCTTTCAACACTCTTTGTAACAAATGCATTTATGGAAAATGTTCACAAATACATTAAAATTTTTATATTTCTTATCTCCTATTAATTTTATGTCATCATATATTTTTATCTTTCACTAGTCCACATTGAAAATGCATTTAAATTTCCAAATTTAATCTTGCACCGTCAACAATTTTTTTACTTTCTTATATACTTTCAAAAAAATAAAATATTTGCTATATACTTTCCAAAATTAGATGGTGCTCGGCCTGCCAACCATCATTTGCTTTTGCCCCATCTTTCAAAATATGCACCTTGCACACAATATTTCCCTCATATACATTTTCCACCAAACACTTCGTTTCATTTACACTTCGACCCCATTTTTCAAAATTTGTTTTTTAACCTCCTTGGTACAAATACATATTTCGTATGTATAATTTATTTATTTATGATGACTTTCTATGTCATAGTTTTAAAATAACCAATTCAATAATGCTAAATTTTTTGTGTCCAACAACCATTCAAACATTGATTATTTTTTATATTTTTTCAAGAAGAACTAATTCGGGAATACTATGTTCTGCACACAAACCACATGTATATCAAATTTCTAGCCACCTACCTATACTAGGTCACATTTAATCCCATACCAACTTGGCAGGGACTACGCTGCCATGCAACATTTGTTTACCAAGTTTTAAATGCAAGAAATTTATTTATTAGAGCAATTCATTTTTATTTATTTAGTAAAAAACAAAAGATTTAAATTTATATCATTTTATCATGTGTGTGAACTTTATTTACCAAGTTTTAAATGTAGGAAATTTATTTATTAGAGTGTTTCATTTTTTATTTATTTAGTAAAAACGAAAGGATTTAAATTTATATCATTCTATCATGCGAGAACTTTATTTACCAAGTTTTAAATGTAAGAAATTTATTTATTAGAGCGTTTCATTTTTTATTTATTTAGTAAAAAACAAAGGATTTAAATTTAAATTTATATATAGTCTGAGTGGGCCTAATGGTTAAGAACACGTTTTTCCTCTTAAGAGGTCACAAGTTCAAATCCAAAGGGGGGTAGGGTATGTATACCTCCGTAGACTTTACCAGTCAAATCGTTGGGCGAAGGGGGTCCCTTGTCCCATAAACAAGGGGGTCTCATACACCAATTAGGTGTCTGGCTTGGTCATGACCTTAAAAGTGGATTATTATTAGTATTTATCATGTATGTGAGAAAAATTATATAATTATGCGAAAAATTATATAATTTTGCGAATGATGTTATTTTCTTTTAAATCTCTCTTCTTATTTGAAATGTTTAAATGGAAGGCAACTCAATTTTTTTTTAATTTGAAATGTTTAAATGAAAGGCAACTCGATCATCAATGAAAATAACAACCAAATAAGTGATGACATGATCAAATCTAGAAATCCCACTTGATCACTAACTCCTCCTACAACTAGTAGTGTAGTGGATGTGCCTTCTATCCAAAAATTCGAAAATACAAGGGGAAATACTTAGTGCGAAAAAAGATTGACCGATAGTAATATTGTGGATACCCTTAGGGTTGACCAAACTAAACGATTATTATAATATTTAAATTAGATTATGCCATTAAAAATAAAAATAAAAAAAGTTTTATTAATTTTCTTAGATTAAAAAAAAAACATCTTTATAAAAATGCTATAAGAGTTTTTATTTTTTATTAATGAATTTGGATTGATTCAATAACCATGGTTTTATCTCCTTCCTTATGATGACCCTCTTGCTAAAACATGTTGGGCTTGAACGGGAAACATCCACCATTTTGTGAAGAATTGAATTCAAATAGAGGTTATAGTACAATGCCCTCCTCTCACCAACCTATCTCATATTCTATTATTATAATATAAAAATTAATGTTTTAAATATATTAATAATTTTTTAAGTTATATATTTTTTCATATAATACAATATGGTTGAGGTAAAAGTTGGAATTAAAAGAGACATCAATTTAAGTGAAAGGGAAAATACATGTGTGTTTTTAAAAAAAATGCAAGCACATTACATTTAAATAGACCAAAAATGTTACTGTATTTTTTTTAATGACATTGTGTTTAAATATGGAAATAAAATTGTTCAATTTTAACACAAGCATCTTACAAAATATGCATGCAAAAAAAACCATACATGTTTTATCATTGTTTTGAATAAGAATGATAAAACATGTATGATAAAACATGTATGGCATGAGTGATAAGTAGGTGAAAGATTAGAATGTCATGAAACAATATTGAAGGGGATTTATCTGGTCGATGAAAATGGGGTGTTTCCTCAAAGTAACATATTTTCTCCTCATGGATGACAAGCATGTTGGAGGATCTTAGTCAACCAATGGACTAGGTTGGGAGTTGACTATTAATATGAATATATGAATTTACTAGAGATATATATGTATAAAGTGGGCCAAAAATATTACAAATGAATTATGTGAAGAACAAGCAACAAAAGAATGAACATCCTATTGATGATTATTCCCTTCTAGACTAGGGGCTATCACTTAGTTTGTTTAAGTGTTTTTCCATGGTGCATTGAATTTCCTTTGAGAAAACTTTTGAAAATTGTCTTAGAAGTAAACATCTTGAGATGGAATCCCTTAGTTCCACATTGCACATTGTATTTTCTAATGAAAAATATAAAAAATGTGCTCATGTGACTAGTTAATTAAACAAGCTTTAATTAGACAAGCTAACTAGGGAAATGTTATTTCTAAGTTCATAGTTCTACAGATGATATCCACAAGTGTTATCCACTTCCATGTCTAATAACGTTTCCTTTGATATCTTCAAAGTTGTAACCTTAAAAATACTAAGAAAAATGATAGACATTGAAAAGAAGTTGGTTGAATACTTTTTACTATGTTAGAGCCCATTCTTTATTCCAAACATGCATATAATTAGGGTCCATTAATATCGACATTCATGTTACATAAATATACCATGTTAGCCATTATAGAAGTGCACAAGTTGAGAAATTTTCGAAAATAAATGCTTAACATATTAAGGATAATGATAGATATTCAAAAGATTGTTGATTGAATACTTCTGATTATCTTACATCCTTCTTATCATGTTAAATACTTCTAACATAGTAAGTATTCAATTAGTTTTTTGTATAATGTCTATCATTTTGTTCAATATTGTTAAAGTTTCATATTTGAATATCTCAAAGAAAAATTTGTTAGACATGGACGTGGATAACACTTGTGGATATCACATGTAGAACTATGAACTTAGGAACCCCATTTTCCTAGTTAGCTTATCTATTTAAAGTTTGTTTATTTAACTAGGCAACTAATCATCTATTTTAAATTCTGCATTAGAACAAACAATTTGGAATGTGGAACTAAGGGATTTCATCTCAAGATGTTTACTTAGGAAATTTTCAAAAGTCTTCTCAAAGGAAATTCAAGGCACCATGGAAAAATAATTAACAAAAATAAGTGATAGCCCCTAGTCTAGAAGGGAATAATCATCAATAGTATGTTCATTATTTTGTTTCTTTTTCTTCATATAATTCATTTGTAATCTTTTTGACCCACTCATACAGTTTTTTAATGTATCCATGATGGCCTTACGACTCCAAACCCACATAACAAAGTATCTGTCTTTTATCTGTTTGTGAATTTATACTTCCCAGCTTTAGATCAATTTAATTACCAATCACCTGTTGGGATTTGGTGACAATGAATTCCTCTAATGATAGATCTAGATCCTATTATTCTGCATTGGTTACAACCAAATAGACCAAGTTAGAATATGGATAGGGATTGCATTTAATAATCAATTTCTTGTGTGAATGTATAAATTCATGTAAGCCCATAGAGGCAAATGACTGAGTGTGAGTGAGCTGATGTAATCTCCATGATCTGAATAATAAGACAACCGATGCCTATGCTTGGTGGACGTAGCCCAACATTTGGGTGAACCACATGGAATCCATGTGTTCCTTATATGTGTGATTGTTAATTATCATTGTGAATTGTGTTTTCCATGTTTGCAATTCTAACAAGTGTTATCAGAGCTGGTTAGAGTTGGTTGGAGGAGCTTCAAATTATTGGAGGAGCCACAGAAGTGAGGTGCGTAGATTTCTACATCATCACAGGTCCCTCCTCTGGAAGGGTGTGATGACATATTACTTACACTTTACGCACGTTTTAAAACCTAGAATTTCCGCACTCCAGCTATGTATTACAGTGTGTAATTATTTAAAAATTTATGCACTCCAAGTGTATCGTAAGGTGCGGACTCTCCGCACTCCAGTAATAGCGTGAGGTGCAGAAACTCACTTTAGTATAAAAGTCACAATCTCCTTTCAAAATTTGGATATGGTGTTTTGACTTTTGAAAAGATTAAAAGTTTTTTTTTTATATTATATGCATAATACTTGAACAAGTCATGTGGGTGAAGGTGAATAAAGTAAAAAAAGTTTTATGGAGTAAAAGGATTAAAGTAAAAGGTAAAAGGGTGGAGGAGTTAAAGTAAACGGGAATTTTTATTAAAAGGTGATTTTTTTTTTTATTTTTTTTTTGTAAAAGGTTTTTTATTAAACTTTGTGAAGTTACTCCTCCACATTATTTTTAAAGCCTTGGTTATTATAAGCTGTGATTTGGTCATTAGTAGATTTTTTGTGCTAATGGCTAAGATGCATAGTTTGAAGTTTGAAGTTGAAAAGTTCAGTGGTAAAAGAAACTTTGAGCTCTGGAAGCTCAAGATGCAGTTGCAAAAAGCATTGGAAGGCAAGTCAAAGAAACCAACAGCCATGACAGAATGGGAATGGGAAGATCTGTATGTGAAATCTTTTAGTACCATTCATTTATGTCTGGTGGATGAGGTTGTGTTTAATATCATAGGAGAGGATACAACATCGGGCTTATGGAGCAAGTTGGAAAGTCTATATATGACGAAATCCTTGATGAGAAAAATCTACTTGAAGAGACAGTTGTACAATTTGCAGATGAAAGAAGGTACAAAAATTGCTGACCATTTAAATACCTTCAATACCCTTATAGTTCAATTGACTAGTATGGAAGTTAAATTCGAAGATGAAGATAAGGCTATTACATTATTGTGTTCGTTTCCTGAATCTTGGGATAATCTAGTCACCTCTATTAGCTTTAGCTCAACATAAGTTTTAGATTATGAATATGTTGTGGGAGCTTTGTTGGCTGAGGAGTTGAGGAGAAAATCTAGTAAAGAAACCTCAACTTCAGAGGCGATGCTGATTAGAGGTCAAACCATAGAGAAGAATAAGAGAAGTTCTTTCCAATCTAAGGCAAGACACATAAAGGGTAAAGAAAAATGTTGGTACTGTGGCAAAACATGACATCTCAAGAAAGATTGTTGGAAGAGAAAGGAATCTGAGGAAAACTCTACGAAGGAAGAAAATTTGGCTGTAACAAATTCAGGTATGACTGATCAAGTTTTATCTGTTTCTAGTAATTTACAATATCAAGAAGAATGACAGTTAGATTCAGGTGCCTCCCACCACATGTGCTCACATAGAAATTGGTTCATTTCTTACCAATCTGTTGATGAGGGTGTAGTGTTTATGGGAAATGGTATTCCCTGTAAAACTATTGGGGTTGGAATTATTAGAATCATGTTCGATGGTATTTTTAGGGAATTAACGGATGTTAGATATGTACCTGATCTTAAATCAAATTTGATTTCATTGGGAGTGTTGGATTCTTGTGGATATACGTATGCAGGTCAAGGTGGATCACTCACATTGTCAAAAGGGAATTTAGTAGTGATGAAGGCAACAAAGGTTGATAAGCTTTATAAGTTGGAAGAGAGTACTGAAGTGGCATCTGAAGTGACAGATGTATCTTCTTGTTTATAGAAGAAGAATTAAGGTCATAAGAGAAAGAAAGAATTGTAGGTACTGGTAAGCGGTAAATCATTTCCAGACTTAAAATCTTTGTTTCTAAATTCCTACTTGTTTTATATCTCTGCAAGTTATGATGATGGTATAAAGGGATGTTGTGTGTGGGATCCTACTTCTCACAAGGTCATCATTGATAGAGATATAGTATGTATGGAACAACCAAAAGGGTTGATTCAAGATCGCAACAATAAATTTGTTTGCATGCTAGATAATTCATTGTATGGCTTATTGGTACCCAGGAAAATATACAAGAGGTTTGAATCCTTCATAGTGAGCCCAAAGTTTTCAAAGGGTAGGAATGACTATACAATTTATAGTACATTCACAGTCTTGATGTTCTTTGTTGATGATATGCTTGATGCAAGCTGAAGCATGGATAAAATAAGTAAGAAAATGACTCAGTTGGACATGACAATTCAGATGAGGGATCAAGGAGCAACCAAACAAATTATGGGAATGGAAGTACACAGAGATGGTAATGGTAACTTGTGGTTGGAGTTCATTATGAACATTGTAAAACTAGTTTTTATCCCTCTTGATTTCCATTATAAGTTTTCTTCAAGCATAGGACTTGTCTATAAAGAAGAAAAGGTTATGTCTCATGTAAGTTCAGTAGGAGTTCTGTTGTATGTGATAAAGTGGTTAATACCAGATGTTTCACATGCTAATGATGTTTTTAGAAACGTGACAGATTCAGGTGTTGCAGTGAAATGGGTGCTTCAACATTTGAGAAGCACAAATATCATCTATAATGGTTACACTGAGATGGTCAGTGATAATTGTAATGTATATTTTACAGTTGTTTTGGATAGGAGGAGATCTATCACTAAATATGTCTCACAAAACAGTTGTGGAAGACATGTTGGAGGTGGAGTGACCCCTCAGGAAATCCAAACTAGTGCAAGTCACACAGGCAAAATCATGAAACTAGTTTTATAAGAGAAGCTGTAGTGGTGCTTGGATTCTCTTGGCTTGCAAAAAAGGTGATGAAAAAAAGGAAGGAGCAAGGTATCAGGTTAATTGTTTTCAAGGTGGAGATTGTTGGGATTTGGTGACAACGAATTCCTCTAATGATAGATCTGGATCCTATTATTCTGCATTGGTTACAACCAAATAGACCAAGTTAGAATATGGATAGGGATTGCATTTAATAATTTGTTTCTTGTGTGAATGTATAAATTCATGTAAGCTCGTAGAGGTAAATGAATGAGTGTGAGTGAGATGATGTAATCTCCATGATTTGAATAATAATACAACATATTCCTATGCTTGGTGGACGTAGCCCAATATTTGGATGAACCATGTGAAATCGCTCTGTTCCTTATATGTGTGATTGTTAATTATCATTGTGAATTGTGTTTTCTGCATTTGCAATTTTTGCAAATTCATGGGAAAATTTTGCAGAGTTAAACTTGAGATTTCACAGTCAACGTCGACCTCCTTGCCACAGATGAAAAAAAATCATCCACATGGTCAGAATGATGTATCAGAGTGAAAGAAGATTTGGGAACTCTGAAAAACTGTTCTGATCTTCTTTTAATCATGAACATTGATCAAACTCTGATTGACGGTTGGATCTGAGACTTGAAGTATAGGTGAAGGCCGATATGCAATAAATCGTGGACATTGGTTTCCTTCTCGATGGACGATGGATATTTCTCGTCGGACTTAATCAACTTTTAATCTCCGCCATTGATATTCACTGGATGGACGATCCTGATTTCACCTTGGAATACTATAGTCAGAGTTGAATTCAAAGTGAGACTCTGAATTGGATTTCTGACAGACGGTGTAGATTTATTTTCGAATTTAACTCAATCGTCCAATATCCATGGTTGATCCTTCTCCCTGATGAACAATCCTAACTCATCGTCGGAATGTTATGGTTGGAGTTGGTTGTGTGACAGATTATGATGACGGTCTGATTAACGATGGATCTCACTTGAAAGGCTAGTCCAATGAACAACTGGATCTCACCCTTAGAGTATTGAGTTAGAGTCGAGATTAGACGGGAACTCCGATAGGATATTCTGAAACACATTTCAGCTTAATTTCGAGGTTCGATGGAAAATTGACAAGAGTCTTCGATCTGATGAGGCTCTTCTCCCAGATCTAATTTCAACTGTCAGTTTCTAAACTTCCAAACCTCATGAATTTCATAGAGATAGAATTTGAATTTATGCTTGATCCCCTACAAATATAATCAATTGCCACTCCATCTACTCAATGGATATGCAAAGTTTAACAATACGCACGCCGAGAGCATAAATTTTATAAACACGATTCTTTATTTAATGATTGAAGTAATAAAATGTAACAATGGCGCTATGTTCTGTAACACCCTATTTCCCCCAATCTATAAAAATAACTATATTGGCCAAGAACTATGGAAAACTCAAAGATGTGAATGTTTGACATGACAAACCTTTGTATAAAAGGTCGATGAATGTAAATTATGTTATGAATATGTGTTTCATGACTGTTGGGAGGGGAATGTGCTGAAAGAGACCACGATGGCTAATGAGAGGTGGTGGAAGGGATCTGGAATGGTTGCGTTAACTTCCACCGAGCCAGTACTGTACTGGTTTATACTTGCTCACAAACCAAAGCATCTCTCTGATCCTGGAATGGATTTCTTGTCAGATTGGTAGGTGGGGAGGCTCCTCAAGAGTTATTGAGGGGATGGGGGTGAACCGCCCATCCATAACAACCCTCAGACCTGACCACGGATGAAGAAATTCATGCCACACACAACCTTGCAGACAGAAATTGGCAAGAGAGGAAATGTGGTAGGGGGGGAGAGAGCAGTGCATACGAAGGGGATCATGAAAGAGATTGGAGAAACCCTAGAAATGAAGGGAGTTTTGAATACTAGGAGAAGGAGAGTAACCTTCATCTTGTATTATTTTCCTGCATCAGGAGAAGGAGAGTAACCTTCGTCCTTGATTTCTGTTGAGCTGGAAGTAGGAGACTGAACCTCAAAGCATCGTGGTCTATCTCGGGGGTGGCTAGTGGTAAATCTGTTTGGAGTCACTGAGCCTATGTTTGGGTGGAAATGAGAACCCCTCTCAATAGTTGCATCACACCTGGTAGATTTGATAAGTGTTTTATACCTTGTATTTCGAATTGAATATCATGATTTCATGCTTGTGTTAATATGCCCATAATAATTTCTGTGTAGAATGATTGTCTGGTGTTTTAAACTGGAAATAATGGATGCATGTGTATGCTTATATGTCATCATTGGTTTCTATACAAATGGTTAAGTCTGGGGCCGGAAGGGTAGTTGTTTGAGGTCTCAGAGTAGTGGGAGTTTGAGGCCCCGAGAAGTTGAATTTCATGATTCAAGCTTAGAAGGGATAGCGAGCCCAATTATAGAAAGAGAGAATACCCTATCATTTGGTTGACGAATGGTCGGAATCTGTTCAGGAATACTCTAGATCTGTCCAAGACCGATGGATATAGAGGAGGAGCGCAGACGTTAACACCCTGACCCTTTCAGCCTTCGCATGTAGCGATGGGATCCTGGACCGTAAATCCAAGGATTTGAAAGAGCCCTATTGACCATCAATCTTAGCCTTTGTATAGGCAGGAGAGTATCATTTTGTTGACTCACGACTTGGAATGGTCAAGGGTAGGGCTATATGAACTCACGATTTGGGAGATCGCGACGTGATCATGACCATTGGATCTAAGGCATAGAAGAATCATTGGATCAGAACCTTCGTGGGTATCACCTATCGGGGGTTTGGATCTTGAGAGAGTTTCTTTTCGATGGTAGAAGTTGTGAAGTGCCAAGCGCCGAGGGCTCGTTTAAACACATAACCCATCTGTAAGTGGGGACCGTGTGGTTGACAGGTGGCGTAACGACAAGCACCCAGAGAAAGGTGGGAACTGGTGACGGGTGATGGACACATGTCGCTTGTGAAGGAGTCAACCCATTGTTGACTTATCGTATCTCAAGAACTGGCGAAGGAGGAGCAAGAGGGCTCAACACTCCAACTCGCGAAGTTGCGAGATGCGAGTAGCGCTAGTATTTAGCCTAGGAAGCGGGTAACCAGTGGTGGACACATGTCACACTGGGAAAGAGTCAAACGCCTGTTGACTTATCATGGCTCGGGGTTTCACAGGATGAAGAAGCTGCACCTTGATCTCCAAGGCTGTGAAATGCAGAGAGCCGAGGTCTCGTGCGATGGGCAGTGACGACACAACTCGTGAGCAGAGTATAGTGGGGTTGACAAGTTGCGTGTGCACATTGTTTTGACAGAGTCCATGCAACATTGACCTATCACGTCTCGAGGATTCACGAAGGAGGAGCATGAGAGATCAACACCTCGACTGGCGAGGTTGCGAGTCGTGCTAGTGTTTGGCCTAGCCTACTGTTACATGTAGCAGGCGCTAATGAGGAGGGAGCCATACCCGTATAGCATCTCAGGTATCGGTTTTTGGAGAAAGGGGAGTTGAGAGTCTTAATTCCCGACTCGTGAGTTGCGAAAGGCGCTTGCGCTAAGGCCAACTTGTGGTCATTTGGAGGAGGATAAGGAAAGAGAGGGTATGTGCTAGGCCCCATAGAAGTCTCAAGGATTTTGTTCCTTGAAGAAAAAGACGAAAAATCTAAGTTGTTGTAGTGGGTGTGTGACATGTTCCTTCGTGCTCTCTCAAACCTATGCAAACACACAGTCTCACACTCACTCTTCACACACTTTCTAACATCTCCCAATTAAAAATACATTCAATGTAATTTTGATCTCTTGGTTAGCTCATAACCATAAATCTCAAGTTATCTCAACAAACCCTAAATCTAGAAATTATCCCTATATATCAACAACAAACCAGTAACAATCTAAACTATTCGATAGAAGATATCTGCTAAGATATCTTCTAGAATATCTAGCTATTGCATTTAAATAAAATATTAGGGAACCAACTCCCTTGGTAAATGCTTGTGACCCATTAGGTCAATCTCGAAAATTACTAGCAAATGCTCCTGCGTCACTCCATTAAGGATATTTTTCATCTTCTGTTAAACTAGTTATGTGTTAAGACTTTTGATTAATTTTTTTTTATCTCCACGAGTATTGACTCCAAAAAATTCTCATGCGTTTCTATAAAAAATTGTGCCCTAGCCTAAATAAGGCTCTCATATGATTTCTTCTTACATAATCTTCAAACAGTTTTCCAAATTCTTATCCCACAAGTCACTTATCTCCTTTTCACTTAGTGTTTGTGCATGCATGAATCTATTATGTAATGTTTATGTCTCAAATCATTCTACCAATAACAAAATCAATGTTGTAATATTAAGGATTAAGACTTATTCTAGTTACCAATAGTGCGAAAAAAAATTCATAATACACAAGAAATATTATACAAATCATACACATGTATATAAGGAGGAGAAGGGGAGAAGAGAAGTAATTATAGATCCAACAATAAATAGTTTTTTATTAGTCCTTGACAATCTCCCCTTGTTTATAATGGTTAAGAACATGTGTTTCCTCCTAAGAGGTCACAAGTTCAAATCTGGGGGTAGGTTATGTATACCTCCATAGAATTTTCCTTGTCCCACAAACAAGGGGGTCTCATACACTAATTTGGTGTGGCTTAGACATGACCTTAAAAATAAATTATTATATATTATTATATTATAATGACATACTCATACATAATTATATTCTTATATAGATGGAGTGCAGTTACAACGGCCATAACTACCTATGTTGGTTGACTAACTTGACTTCTTAGTTGGCTATATATATATATATATATATATATAGTCAATTCATATATTCATATTAATAACCAACTCTGAGGCCTAGTCCACTGGTTGACTAGGATCCTCCAACATGCATGCCATCCATAAGGGGTGAATATGTTACTTTGAGGAATCAAACCCTAGAGAAGGGAATAACAACACCCCACTTTCATCGACCGGATAAATACCCTTCAATATTGTTTCAAGACATTCGAATATTTCACCTACTTATCACTCGTGCCATAATGATATTCTTGCAATTTTTCTCATCATAAAAGATCAATTTATAAAGATTTCTTATATATGGACAATGGTAATTATAATTGCATTTAGGATATGAAAAAGCGATATAAGTAATTAATTGGCTTTGAACCTCTTTGAAAATGATAATCATGAACCACACCAATTTTTTAATCTCATTAAAGATCTTAATGTTAATGTTTAAATGAATAGGTGGTGCAGTGCTTATGGTTCTCCTTTGAGTAGTTGAAGGTAAGAGTTTTTAGGGTTATATATATTGTAATTTAGATCACAAATTTTCTTGGAACTAACAACTTATGAATATGAAGAGTTTGATGAATTTCTACTGACATAAGGATGTCTAATGAAAGTCTTCAATAAACAAATTAAATTTACCAAAAATCAATAAGTTACTAATAAGGCAAAAATGATTCTTCCCAACTATATAACACTCATTTTCTTTCTTGTTCAAAACAATGATAAAAAATGCATGACTTTTTTTGTTACAACAAAAATGCATGCATAAATGTAAGTCACTTATATTAAAAATGAGCAATTTTATATTCCTGTTCAAACTAGTTAGAAAAAATACACTTACATTTTTGGTCTATTTAAATGTAATGCGCTTACATTTTTCAAAAAACACACATATATTTTCCCTTTCATTTAAATTGATTTCTTCTTTTAATTCCAACTTTTTCCCTCGCTTATATTATATTCGCTTATATTATATGAGAAAATATAAGACTTAAAAAAAACTAATCATTTAAAACATTATTTTTTATGTTATAACCATGGAATATGAGATGGGTTTGTGAGAGTAGGGTAGTGTCTTATAACCTCTATTTGGATTCCATTCTTAAAAAAATGTGGATATTTCCCATCGAAGCCCAACATGCTTTAGCAAAAGCAAAAGGGTCATCATAAGGAGATAAAATCATGGCTATTGAATCCAATCCAAACTCATTTCACTAATGTTAAACGTTGTTCCATCTCTTTATGAACAATGAATATTCGATAGTAAAAACTCTTATAAAGATGTGTTTTTCAATATTCATATTACAATTTAAGAAAACTAATCAACCTCTTTTTAAAGATATAGTCTGATTTAAATATTATAAAATATTTTGGATAGAAGGCATATCCACTACACTACTAGTTGTAGGAGTTAATGATTCAATGAAAGTTTTAAATTTGATCCTATCAACATTTATTTAGTTGTTATTTTCATTGATGATTGAGTTGCTTTCCATTTAAATATTTTAAAAAAGACAAGGGATGGGAAAAAATAACACCATTTAAAAGATCATAAAAATTTTCACATGATAAAATTATATCTTTTTCTTTTACCAAATAAATAAAAAATGAAATACTTTATAAGATAAATTTCCTACATTTAAAACTTGTAAATAAACCATGATTAAGGTGAAATATTTTTTTATATAATTATGAAATCAATTTAATGATTAATTACATTGAATATTATTTAAAAAAAAATCATTTATTTACAAATAATAATAAAAAGTAATTTCACTAAAGTGTTATTCCAAGTAATTAAAATATGAAAATAAAATAGAAAAACTTATAAATGAAATAAATTGAAAATGAAGTAAGCCTAATATAATATTAAGATAGTAAATTTACTCAACAAACCACCACCGAAAAATAGTATGTGGCACCTTAAGATAACCTTCCAATAAATAACTATAAAAATTACAAATAAATTTATATTTATTGAAAATAGTATGTGGCACCTTAAGATAACTTTCCAATAAATAACAATAAAAATTACAAATAAATTTATATTTATTGATGGTCTATTGTGAGGGTAAATAAAATTATTTTATTGAGTGTTATGTAATTCAAGATTTTTTGCACTAAAATTTATTAATGATCTTGTTTAACTGTTTTATGAAATGATTGTTTAGTTGGAATCAACTTATGTAAATCAGCACAAAATTACTATTTTTTGTTATTTAAAATTCATTTTTGAATTTTGAATGTAGAAATGGATTCAATATGCTGAAAAATCTCTAGAAAACTCGAATTTTACAGAAATAATCACTCAAATCAGTTGATCTAACAATTTTTCACTAGATTTTGAGCAAAAGTCCCCGAAAAATATTGCCAAAAACACCATTTCATAGAACATTTAGATTATGGCTTTCTTAACCACAAACGAAGCTCACATGAACCCATCCTCATTGGTGAGGTGATGGATATGAAGGAAAAATCAAAGGCTAGGAGAGGAGAGGCCTTGACGACCAAAGGAACGACCCTTTGCAGGGCGAGGCCGAAAGCTTCATCCATGTTGAGCCTATCTTAGAGGCAGATCCCAATTGAAGGCATGGATTAATGACCCCAACCCCATATTGTATTCCCCCATTGTAATCCCCATGCTAGTGTCCGTATAGATGCGCATGCCTGCACCGAACGAGATGAGATCGAAGTCGTTGCCTCGGGGATCGATTTTGGATCCCACAAACCTGTATGGATTGGGCAAGTGAACTTTCTCTGATTTGTGCATTGAATTTTCCCCATGGGCGTTGCCTGACTCCTCTGAAGCACATCGCCCAACAACTACAATGCGTATTCTGTGGTTATGGATTTACCCTACCGCCTCTGCTCTTTTCTCGGTTCATAAACGTTAAATGGAGGGAGAAAACAGACCCGCTTTTTAGGTAAAAAAATGGGTCTGACCAGGTTTTCAGGGTAGCCTGACTTTAGCACCATCAAATTTCAGACTGCATTTCATAATCTTACCCCAGGGGTTTTTCCCCATTTTAAACCAACCCATATGCTCATAAAATCGATCAGAGTTCTGGATTGGCTAAAAATTTAAAACCACACCTCCGAAGAACTTGCCTAAAAGGACACTTGAGAGGGAAGATTGCTCCTGAGTTATTCTACTCCATTTAAGTTACCTCTTTAGCCTACCTCGAGAGTGGGCCTACTAGAATGTTTGCCCCATCGGGAGGCCACTTGAAACAAAAACGACGTGGGAGGCAACGATGGAAGAACGAGGTGTGCATGTCCAGGACGTCAAAATGATGTGGATGTCGAGGATGCCGAAGGTGCGAACACTGAGGGGAAAAATCCTAACAAATAGACTACGCCCTTACAAAACTCTCTACAATCTCTATGAGGGTTGGAATTTGACGGGAAAAATGCCTGTCAGACCGAATTTTGAACGTTATTTACGGTCAAATTTTCTACTATACTATCTCTCCCAAAGGGTAGCCAGGTACACTAAACATATTTATGATGGGCCATGAATTTTTGAAAACATCATTATAGTTCGGTAAAACGTCATTATAGTTCGGTTTGGATATGTGTTGGAGGCTCCATAATCTTGCCCGGTCCATATATGTTCTCGCTTACCATCCATGATCTTTCTGGATCCGGATAGATAATTGTGCAACTATGATGGGATATGTCAGTCAGTGACAAGCTAAATTATATACGTTGTTTAATGTATATAAATAATTTGAGCAGATTGTTCCGTATCCTATCCTTTGCTTGTTGGAAACTTTAAAGTGAATGGAAAAGATTCAAAACATTAGCTCATTGTAGCCAAATGGGCATTTCCTTCCAGATTGGATATGGTGACAAGCTAATGTAACTCATGCAGGTTTTTTTTATTATATTTGATATTGGTAAGTCCCCAGTCTTAGTACTAATCCAGACATAGAGAACTTAATGTAATAGTTTAATGTCGGGAAGTACACCACACATAGAGGTTTAATGTGCTTAACCATTCGTTGCCATTAAACATGCGAAAATAAAAAAATCATGATTTATTATGTAATGTACACTTTACGTCTAAATTCATGGGAAAACTGCATCTATGTTTGATGGTTTTGTGATCTGTGTTGGATTTCTTCTCCATTTGGCAACTAACCAGTGGGTAGATGTGATTATTTGACAACTAACAAGTGGGTATGGGTAGATGTGATTATTGCGACCTCATTATTCAAATTTTATGAGAGTATGCTTTGGGCCTTTCCATTCATCATGATCCTTGGTTATGTCAAGTCAGGACGCTTGAACACCAGGGAAGGAGTATGCTTTCGGCCTTTCCATTCATCATGATCCTTGGTTATGTCAAGTCAGGACGCCTGAACACAAGGGAAGGAAGTGTGGCCACCCACAACCCTTTACTCTAGTGAGTGGAGTCAAGCCTGTATCCATACTGTTATATTTACAACGATCTGCAATTCTAGAGTTGGGATCACTGGGACTCAGTATAACTAGTGAGTTGTGAGTATGTAACAACCTACAGGGGAGAAGTCTACAAGGGAGAAGAGAGGTGGGTTACATAAGAGTGTTCGGGGAGAAGAGAGGCAGGTTACGGAAGAGTGAAGAACAATGGTTGAAAGTAGGGTTTGGAAAGAGCCTGATTCCTATTGGATTTCCAAATGATGTTTTTGTCTATGAGTGTGCAACTTCAAATACTAATGTGTGGAATCTTCCCTCTTAGAATTGGATGTCCGATGCATGTGCAAGGTGTGTGTCAACCAACAACATTTGTCTATTTGAAATGATATTTTCCTTGGGATCCAGGAAGTGTCAAAACCAGTGCTTTGGGCTTAATTTAGGTTCATCTTATTCTCCCTTTTTTGGTATTTGGCTTCAAAATGAATATAGAAGAAAGCTTGACTATTGAATTTCAATGTTTTTATATATAAATTTCATGTTTATATTCAATTAATTAGTATTTTAATAATATTTGAATGTAATTGGTATTTTTATTCTAGTTTGAGAATTAATACCCAATTGTTATAATCTTGCTTTTTAATTATATTAATTGTTACAACCTTCCTTTTTAATTCTATTGATTGGTATTGGATGGTTTGAAAGGAGTGTTTTTTTCAAATCCTCTATTCTTATGGTTGGTTTGTGAGTGAATCTTCAACCAATGCATTTTATTGATTGGTATTTAATGTGGTTAACTTTGAAATGTTTTATTAGTGAGATTATTATTTTTATTTATTTTTAATTCTTAAGTTGACATTATTATTAAAGAATAAGTTTTTAATAAAATTAATTTTTTAATAAAGATTAATTTATTAAAAGTTAATTTTTTAATAAAAAATTTATTATTGAAAGATTAATTTATTATTGAAAGATTAATTTATTATTAGAAAAAAAAATTTTTTTAATAAAAATTAATTTATTAAAAGTTAATTTTTTAATAAAAACTTTATTATTGATGAAAGAGTGTGTTACTTTTGTGACACTAAGAAGGTTGAAGATGAAAAGCACTTACTCTTAGATTGTCCAGCCTATACCCATATTAGATCTCATTTTCAAAATATTGATCACACTACCAACCTTCCTAACCTCTTAACTCAACAAAAGTATGGTGATCTTGGAAAGCT
>JZKD02S1578351.1:96170-110406 GCA_000966675.3 Picea glauca
CCTAACCTCTTAACTCAACAAAAGTATGGTGATCTTGGAAAGCTTCTCTTAATGCTTTTCGAGTACAGAAACAAAATTCTAAAGAATCACAAGTAATCACTTACCCTCTTAAGGCTCAATAGACCAATTAGATCTTAGTAGATGTTAATCATTATCATCATCATCATCATTATCAGAACTTACACAATTTTATAAAAAACCTTTCCCAAAACGTAAATTTTTTTTATTTGACAGATCAAAGGAAATCCAAATCCCAACCCTGATCTCTATAAAACATGTGGCACAGACAGCAGAAATAAACGGTGATCTTTATATCTACACGTATTTTAACAGATACTTATCCACAGCAAGAAGCAGCCAATAACCATTCTTCAATCATAGATAGCACTGTTAAGTCAATTAATGGCCGAATCTCTCTAAGGACCAGCCAAGAACCATTGTTCAATCAGATCTCTATAAATCTGTCCTTCAAACCATAATAAATACGGAAGGCAGTTACTCCCCAGACGTAACTATCATTCCAGCTGCTTCTCTGTTTTTATGTAGGATTATCCTTTCCAGGTTGGATGCAAAATTATTATAGGCTTCTGAACCCAACACGTCCCTTTCTATGCCTTTAGTATACCTGCCTAAGGCAGGCAAGTATATTGAAATCGTTTTTTTTCAAATTATTTGGCTCTTTTTTTTTTCAAATTATTTGACTTCAATCACTTATATATTTTTTATAAGTTTATCATAATTTTGAAAAATTTATATATATATTAAATATTTTGAAAATTAAAAAACATTTTGAAATTATCATAATTTTATAAAATTTAAATATATTTACTATTTTGAAAATTAATAAATATTTTGAAATTATTATAATTTTATAAAATTTATATATATTTACTATTTTGAAAATTAAAAAATAATTAAAAATATAAATTTTATTTTATAATTAATTGATTTTATTTTTATTTTTATTTTTTCTCTCTCTATGTGAATGTACTAATTTTATGTGGTTTTGCCTAAAGTTGTTGCATCCATTGTATGATATTGTATCCATTGTATAATATTGTAGGTTATGATATCATCCATGAGGAATGATGAGTGAGTTCTTAAGGGTAGTTGTCAAGCCCTTATTACCTACAAACATATTGCTATGGGTTTGCTAACAATTAAAAATTTCGAAGTCATTTAAAACCCTTTCATTTGTCATGACTTAAATTTATAATTGATTAACTTTTCATGAGTTAAACTCACCATTTGTGATTGATAACAGATAAGGGGGATGGTGCGGATGAGTTGCATTAAATGATAGTATGATGTAGCTATCTTCATTGTAGTGTGGACGACTTTTATCGCTTCTTCATCGAAGTGAAGAATGCATCATTGAGGATGAGCTTCAATTGGCTTCTCGTTGCTTGGTAATTTGTGGTCATTCCACCCCAATTGTTGTCAAATTGAATGGCTATAATCCAGATGGGTAACCTTCTTCTTGGTCTTCAAAATCTTCATGGCATGTTGGATCAAGCTTCACACCAACAATGGTGTAAAATAGGGCACTTAAAACCCCCATAATTGCAATTTTGCTCATAGAACTACCTCAAATCGCGATCCTAAAAAAGATTCTAAAACAACTATTGGGCATTGATGTCCTTACCTCCGATACTACCACTTTTCATAGAGGCGATTGCGTAAGAATGCCCTTCCTCATCTTCTTCGTCATCTTAGTCATCCTCTTATGAGGACTTGTCCTTGTTATTGAATTTTTCGTTAATTACATTAACATTAGATTTACCATAGCAATTTAAACTTCTTTTGCATGCTCGCTTCTCCATAGGCGATGTTGCACCATCGCCACCCAACCATAGGCACCTACTCGTGCCACCCCCGAGCATAACAGATACATCCTGGGAAACCCTTCTACACAAGGGGAGAAAACCCAACAACCTTCTTATAGAGAATAACCTTGCCAAGACAAAATAACCAAGAACAAGTTCTATCCACTGGAGCAAACCAATAAGAAAGAATCCAACTAGACAAATTATTCTATTGAGTGTAATGTAATTCAAGACTTTTTGCACCAAAATTTATTAATGGCCTTGTTTAACTGTTTTATGAAATGATTGTTTAGTTGGAATCAACTTATGTAAATCTGCGCAAAATCACTATTTTTTGTTATTTAAAATTCATTTTTGAATTTTGAATGCATAAATGGATTCAACATGCTGAAAAATCTCTAGAAAACTCAGATTTTACAGAAATAATCACTCAAATCAGTTGATCTAACAACTTTTTCACTAGATTTTGAGCAAAAGTCCCCAAAAAATATCGCCAAAAAAACCATTTCATAGAACATTTAGATTATGGATTTATTAATCACAAACTGAGCTCACATGAACCTGTTCTCATTGGTGAGGTGATGGATATGAAGGAAAAATCGAAGGTTAGGAGAGGAGAGGCCTTGACGACCAAATGAACGACCCTCTGCAAGGCGAGGCTGAAAGCTTTGTCCATGTTGAGCCTGTCTTAGAGGCAGATCCCAATTGAAGGCATGGATTAACGACCCCAACCCCAGATTGTACTCCACCATCGTAATCCCCATGTGAGTGTCTGCATAGATGCACAAGCCTGCGCCGAATGGGATGAGATAGAAGTCGTTGCCTTGGGGATCGATTTTGGATCCCACAAACTTGTATGGATTGGGCAAGCGAACTTTCTTTGATTTGTGCATTAAATTTTTCCCATGGGTGTTGTCTGACTCCTTTGAAGTGCATTGCTCAACAACTACGATGCATATTCTATGGTTGTGGATTTACCCTACTGCCTCTACTCTTTTCTTGGTTCATAAATATTAAATGGAGGGAGCAAACAGACCCTCTTTTTAGGTAAAAAAATGGGTTTGACCAGATTTTCAGGGTAGCCTGAATTTAGCACCATCAAAGTTCAGACTGCATTTCAGAATCTTACCCCAGGGGTTTTGCCCCATTTTAAACCAACCCAGATTCTCATAAAATCGATCAGAGTTTTGGATTGGCCAAAAATTTAAAACCACACCTCCGAAGAACTTGCCCGAAAGGACACTCGAGAGGGAAGATTGCTCCCAAGTTATTCTACTCCATTTAAGTCACCTCTTTAACCTACCTCGGGAGTGAGCTTACTAGAATGTTTGCCCCATAGGGAGGGCGCTTGAAACAAAAACGACGTTGGAGGCAGGGATGGCAGAACGAGGTGTGCATGTCCAGGACATCGAAATGATGTGGATGTCGAGGATGTCGAAGGTGCAAACACTGAGGGGAAAAATCATAACAGATAGACTACGCCCTTACAAAACTCTCTACAATCTCTGAGGGTTGGAATTTGACGGGCAAAATCCCCGTCAGACGGAATTTTGAACGTTATTTACGGTCAAATTTTCTACTATACCGTCTCTCCCAAAGGGTAGCCAGGTACACTAAATGTATTTATGACGGGCCATGAATTTTTGAAAACATCATTATAGTTCGGTAAAACGTCATTATAGTTCGGTTTGGATATGTGTTGCAGGCTCCATAATCTTGCCCAGTCCATATATGTTCTCGCTTACCATCCATGATCTTTCTGGATCCGGATAGATAATTGTGCAACTATGATGGGATATGTCAGTTAGTGACAAGCTAAATTATATATGTTGTTTAATGTATAGAAATAATTTGAGCAGATTGTTCCATATCCTATCCTTTGCTTGTTGGAAACTTTAAAGTGAATGGAAAAGATTCAAACCGTTAGCTCACTGTAGCCAGATGGGCATTTCCTTCCTTCCAGATTGGATATGGTGACAAGCTAATGTAACTCATACAAGTTTTTTTTATTAGATTTGATATTTGCAAGTCACCAGTCTTAGTACTAATCGAGACATAGAGAACTTAATGTAATAGTTTAATGTCGGAAAGTACACCACACATAGAGGTTTAATGTGCTTAACCATTCATTGCCATCAAACATGAGAAAATAAAAAAATCATGATTTATTATGTAATGTACACTTTACGTCTAAATTGATGGGAAAACTGCATCTGTGTTTGATGGTTTTGTGATCCGTGTTGGATTTCTTCTCCATTTGGCAACTAACCAGTGGGTAGATGTGATTATTTGAAAACTAACAAGTGGGTATGGGTAGATGTGATTATTGCGACCTCATTATTCAAATTTTATGAGAGTATGCTTTGGGCCTTTCCATTCATCATGATCCTTGGTTATGTCAAGTTAGGACGTCTGAACACCAGGGAAGGAGTATACTTTGGGCCTTTCCATTCATCATGATCCCTGGTTATGTCAAGCCAGGACGCTTGAACACGAGGGAAGGAAGTGTGGCTACCCACAACCCTTTACTCTAGTGAGTGGAGTCAAGCATGTATCCATACTGTTATATTTACAACGATCTGCAATTCTAGAGTTGGGATAACTGGGACTCAGTATAACTAGTGAGTTGTGAGTATGTAACAACCTACAGAGGAGAATCCTACAGGGGAGAAAAGAGGCGGGTTACATAAGAGTGTTCGGGGAGAAGAGAGGCAGGTTGCGGAAGAGTGAAGAACAATGGTTGAAAGTACGGTTTGGAAAGAGCCCGATTCCTATTAGATTTCCAAATGATGTTTTTGTCTATGAGTGTGCAACTTCAAATAGTAATGTGTGGAGTCTCCCCTCTCAGAATTGGATGTCCGAGGCATGTGCAAGGTGTGTGTCAGCCAACAACATTTGTCTATTTGAAATGATATTTTCCTTAGAATTCAGGAAGTGTCAAAACTAGTGCTTTGGGCTTAATTTAGGTTCATCTTATTCTCCCTCTTTTCAAAATGAATATAGAAGAAAGCTTGACTATTGAATTTCAGTGTTTTTATATAAAAATTTCATGTTTATATTCAATTAATTAGTATTTTAATAATATTTGAATGTAATTGGTATTTCTATTCTCGTTTGAGAATTAATACCCAATTGTTATAATCTTGCTTTTTAATTCTATTAATTGTTACAATTTTCCTTTTTAATTCTATTGATTGGTATTGGATGGTTTGAAAGAAACGTTTTTTTCAAATCCTCTGTTCTTATGGTTTGTGAGTGAATCTTCAACCTTTGCATTTTATTGATTGGTATTTAATGTGGTTAACTTTGAAATGTTTTATTGGTGAGATTATTATTTTTTCTTGTATTTTAAAATTTTTAAGTTAACATTATTATTAAAGAATAAGTTTTTAATAAAATTATTTTTTTAATAAAATTATTTTTTTAATAAAGATTAATTTTTTAATAAAAATGTTAGAAAGATTAATTTATTATAAAAAAAAATATTTTTTTAATAAAAGTTAATTTATAGTTTTTATTATTAAAAAGTTAATTTATTACCTAAACTTGCACAAAAAAACCTTTCCCAAAACGTAAAAAATAAATTATTTGACAAATAAAAGCAAATCCAAATTCCAACCCTGATCCCTATAAAAACATGTGGAACAGACAGCAGAGATACTTATCCACAGCAAGAACCAGCCAATAACCATATCTACACGTATTTTAACAGATACTTATCCACAGCAAGAACCAACCAATAAATATTCTTCAATCATAGATAGCACTGTTAAATCAATTAATGGCCGAATCTCTCTAAGGACCAGCCAAGAACCATTGTTCAATCAGATCTCTATAAATCTGTCCTTCAAACCATAATAAATACGGAAGGCAGTTTCTCCCCAGACGTAACTATCATTCTAGTTGCTTCTCTGTTTTTATGTAGGATTATCCTTTCCAGGTTGGATGCAAAATTATTATAGGCTTCTGAACCCAACACGTCCCTTTCTATGCCTTTAGTATACCTGCTTAAGGCAGGCAAGTATATTGAAATCGTTTTTTTTTCAAATTATTTGGCTCTTTTTTTTATCAAATTATTTGACTTCAATCACTTATATATATTTTTATAAGTTTATCATAATTTTATAAAATTTATATATATTAAATATTTTGAAAATTAAAAAATATTTTGAAATTATCATAATTTTATAAAATTTATATATATTTACTATTTTTAAAATTAAAAAATAATTTAAAATATAAATTTTATTTCATGATTAATTGATTTTTTAGTCATTTAAAATCATTTCATTTGTCATGATTTAAATTTACAAGCGATTAACTTATTATGAGTTAAACTCACCATTTGTGATTGGTAACTGATAAGGGAGATGGTGTTGATGAATTGCATTAAATGATAGTATGATGTAGCTATCTTCATTATAGTGTGGACGACTTTTATCGCTTCTTCATCCAAGCGAAGAATGCATCATTGAGGATGAGCTTCAATTGGCTTCTCACTGGTTGGTAATTTGTGGTCATTCCACCCCAATAGTCGTCAAATTGAATGGCTATAATCCCGATGGGTAACCTTCTTCTTGGTCTTCAAAATCTTCATGGCATGTTGGATCAAGCTTCACACCAACATGGGTGTAAAATAGGGCACTTAAAACCCCCATAATTGCAATTCCTCTCATAGAACTACCTCAAATCTCGATCCAAAAAAAGATTCTAAAACAACTTTTGGGCATTGATGTCCTTACCTTTGATACTGCCACTTTTCGTAGAGGCCATAGCGTGAGCATGCCCTTCCTCATATTCTTCGTCATCTTTGTTATCCTCTTATGAGGACTTGTCCTTGTTGTTGAATTTTCGTTAATTACGTTAACATTAGATTTACCATAGCAATTTAAACTACTTTTGCATGCTCATTTTTCCATAGGAGATCTTGCACCATTCCCACATAACCATAGGCACCTACTCATGCCAACCCTGAGCATAACATATACATTCTGGGAAACCCTTCTACACAAGGGGAGAAAACCCAACAACCTTCGTATAGAGAATATCCTTGCCAAGACAAAATAACCAAGAACAATCTCTATCCACTAGAGCAAACAACAAGAAATAATCCAGCAACATAGATGCAGTACACCCTAGCCAAAACACTAGGGTGTCTAGCCTCCACTAGCACACCACCTAGAGATAACCAACTATGAAGCTGCAACTCACTCTAGCCAGAGCACTAGAGTGGTTCTACAAATACATCACCAAGAAAAGCCAACAACGTAGCTGCAACTCACTCTAGCCAGAGTGCTAGAGTGGTTGGCCTCCATCAACACATCACCAAGACCAAAAGAGATATACCCTCCATATGTGCCCTTCTTCCTTCTGCAGCTAAAAATCTCTCTACCAAACTTGCGATGTAGATGAGTGACTGATTGTGCCAAATGAGGAAGGCATCACTCTTATTTATACTAATCTGTCTGGTGACTTTTCTGATAAAGCTGACTTGACTTTCTCAAAAATATATCTTTTGTTTATCTTTTTCTGGATCCAACTTTACTTCTGGAGCAATATAATTCTTTTTTATTATTTTGTGAGGCCAACTTCTTTTTTAGGATCTTCTTTGACTTCTAATGGTTTTCCTTTAAAATATTGGAAACTTCATCTATAAGAAGGGTTATCCTGGAGGTGAATACCTCCCGCAACTACCAGAAACATCAACACTCCCTCTTAGCCAAGGAGATATTCTCCATGATGTTTTTCCTCTAGTCCTCATAGCCTCACAGGCTATCCCATGGTCCTCCGACCATGCCATGGTCACACAGACCATGCTACTGGTAGCATCATCCCATCGCACATGGCTACACCCAATGTGGACCTTTTTTAAGGCCTCATCACCACTAGAATACACTAGGACCTACTCGCCCATAGTGTGGCACCAAGACCTGATTGCCCGTAGTGTATCGTGCCCGTAGTGTATCGTCAAGGACCTACTCACCCATGATGTGTCCACTTGGTCTACTCCCAAGGGACGCTGGGAACCAACCCAATACAACTTATCATTCCATCGATAAGTGTCCTACTCAACTGAGTCCATCGAGGAGTATCGTCACAGAAGAATGTCTCATGAAGCTGCAACCATCAATACTCCCTCTCAACGATGAAGGAATTCTCCAAGCATATCTTGTACTGTTCTTGGTATTATTTTGTTATAGAAATGTTTCTCCATGATCCTCATTAGCTATATTGTTGATCCATCTCCAAAACCATGTGTCTAACATCTCGGGTCATTCTTGTCCCATGAATATAATTATGACCACATCGGAGCCACATTCACCTCATAGTTGATCCTGGAATGTCCACATTCCCACATGATCATGAGCATATTTAGAATAATCAAGATCAATCCTGGAATGTACATATTTCCATAGGATCACTCTGTGAATGAATTTATCTCGATGCTATCAGACACATGGAATTTCACCTCAAGCACCTCGAGTCTTTAGTCCGTCGAAGACTACATCAGGGTACATGTACTCTGAATGTAGATGTTCCTTATCTCCCCTAGTTTGTAGCCCAGTACTGGGAGAAGGGTCGGCCCGATGGTTATTGGGGCCACTCACCTCATGCTTGATGAAATTCACACACATTGGAGGAGTCATCATTCCATTAAGAACTACATAGATTCATTCCATCGAAGACTATGTCGAGCTTTGAGTCTTAATTCCATCGAAGACTATACCAGGGTCCCAAGCCTTTAGTCCATCAAAGACTACCCTGGGATCATTCCCACATGGTCAAGTCTGTCTGACCAATCTTGGAATGTCTACCCGATATCCTCCAGGAGATTTAACAACAAGTCGAATCTTCAATCCATCAAAGATTACATTTGGGCCTATTCCCACATGATCAAGTTTGTCTGATCAATCTTGGAATATCGACATAGTGCTTCAATCATCAACACTCCCCCATGGAAACATTTTCATTCCTTCCAAACTTGTCCTAGACAGAGGCTTAGTGAAAATGTCAACTACTTGCTCATCTGTGGATATGTGTTGGAGCCTCATTGCTCGGAAAAGATCCCTTAACATTCGTTCCAAGAGTACAACCTCTGCAGATGCCATCATGTTCAATACGAAGCTTTGGAAGACTCGTCACCATCTTCCCCAGAGTGGGAAGAGATCTATAATGTAAATGATTAAGTCTCCTATGCCATGACTCACTCAGACTGATAGAATCATGCACCAGGAACTAGTCAAACTGTCAATCTGTACAAACCCCTTGTTTGGTTCGACTGCTTCATGTCTCAAACTAGACACCATCTAATAAGTTTCCTTATGGAACCATCACTATATCTCCCTCTCTGAGCTATCACTAGTGACATGCCTCCGAGGTAACTTGCTCGAAACAAGAAAACAAAAACAACAACATTTCCACGGAAACCTACATGAAATTTAACAAGATAACATGCCCAGAACATACAACAAAACAAGAATATCTCCTAGATGGGAGAAAAACAAATGCATCTCTAGTATTAAGTGGTTAATATAATGATCATAACTCCAATAGAGAAAAAACATAAGATTGCAATGGTGCCATAATAGATAGAGGCATATCAAAACAATCAAACCTGGGAGGTGCGTTGTTCCTCTGAATGCACTGGATATGAGATCCCTCTAGATCTATGGTTTTTTGCTTGGAGAAAAGTCCCTTCTCCTACAAAACACCCTCAAGATAATGATACAATTTAACATATACAAGTACATACCTCAAAAATTGTAGCACCATCCGACAACAATGGTAAGCAACGACAAACCCTAAAACTTCAAGGTGCTCCAACTAGCTTGACAAAATAAAACTGTGTAGTGGAAAGGTACTCCAGCAAGGTACAACGAAAAGTTGCAACAACAACATAAATCTCACGATATTCCTTCCAAGGTTTAGACTATTCTTAAGGAAACCAAGCGCTGAAACCATGTTGAATTTCCGTTAATTACATTAACATTAAATTTACCATAGCAATTTAAACTTCTTTTCCATGCTTGTTTCTCCATAGGAAATGTTGCACCATCACCATCCAACCATAGACACATACTCGTGCCACCCCTGAGCATAGCATATACATCCTGGGAAACCGTTATACACAAAGGTAGAAAACCGATCAACCTTCTTATAGGGAATATCCTTGCCAAGACAAACTAACCAAGAAAACGTTATATCCACTAGAGCAAACCAATAAGAAAGAATCCAACAACATAGATGCAGTACACCCTAGCTAGAGCGCTAGGGTGTCTAGCCTCCACTAGCACACCACTAAGATATAACCAACTATGTAGTTGCAACTCACTCTAGCTAGAGCGCTAGAGTGGTTCTACCAATACATCACTATTTAAATCTTGTAAGAAAAGGTCAAATTTACTTTTTTCAAAACATAGTTTCCTTTGATTATTTGAATTCTCTTCAATGATGCTCCTGTGCATGGAGAAGTTCAGAGTTAGTTTTAAAGGTCAAAAGTTACTATTTGGTTGGAAACAAGAATATTTGATATCACATAATCTATGACACTACTACCTAGCCCATGAATACAAGTCATCTGGTTGGAGTTTGGCCACTTTATTACTCCATTGCAAATTATTAGGTCTTGAGAGCTGCGGAGCTTGACCAAATCAGTACCAAACAAATTCTCAATTAGGTCTTTAGAGCTTCTTTTGTAGCTATTAGATAAAACAAGGTATTTATCTAGCCATAAAGGATTATGGTTGGAATCATTGCTTAAAAGAGTAGCTTGGTTAGTTGCAATCCTAGCATTAAAGTCTCCTAGCAGGAGGGCATTACCTTCATTTTTCAAACTATAAATATCTTGTTCTAAATTATTATAGGGACAAGTTCTATCTAGATTGTTTTTCTTATAAAAAGTATAATTAATAGGTGAAAATTAACAAATTGTTATATACATCTTCTTAGCATTGGTGTCTAAAATTTATATCCAAATGTATTCATTGAGAGGGTCAATCTTATGGAATTGAATGCAAGGAGACATGCTCTTTCTAATATAACAAGCTATGCCTCCTATCCCTCTACAGTGGGACTTTTTGTTCCATGCCGACCAAAAGACAAATCCTTCTATGTTAGGGGCCTTAGACTCTTCATGCTCACAAGTTTCAACTAGACAAATAATATCAATATCACTAAGGACCCAACTTATCATATAACCTTTGTGCCATGAAAAACCATGACATTTCCAAAAAAAGATTTGAGTGTCCCAAATTCCTATTTATTATTATCCTTCGTCTCTATCCCTAACAATAGCTTTTCAATTTCTAATTATCATCCATTTTCCTTCTTTCCTGTCTTCTTTTATCTTTTGAACTTCTTTTCTATATTAAAATATAATATATCAAATAATTATATTAACACAATCACATTAAAAACACAAAAAATGTTTATATCTCTAAAATATTAAAAATATATTATTATATACCATGAATTTTACATTGAAATTTCAAATATTAAAATACTAAATAATTATAATAGGACAACTACATTGAAATTTCAAATATTAAAATAATTATCCTTCTTCTCTATCTCTAACAATAGCTTTTCAATTTCTAATTATTATCCATTTTCCTTCTTTCCTGGCTTCTTTTATCTTTTGAACTTCTTTTCTATATTAAAATCTAATATATCAAATAATTATATTAACACGATCACATTAAAAACACAAAAAATGTTTATATCTCTAAAATATTGAAAAATTATTATTATATACCATGACTATTACATTGAAATTTCAAATATTAAAATAATTATCCATCTTTTGAACTTCTTTTCTATATTAAAATCTAATATATCAAATAATTATATTAACACAATCACATTAAAAACACAAAAAATGTCCCCAGATCGGGTGACACGTCGCGCAATTGCGCCACGCGGGAGCCGACCGGGACGCAGTATTAATGCATCTACCGGCCCGCATCCCCTCCAACTTTAACTTTCCATGGATATGAGCAGGCGCATTCAAACGACGAGGCCCCTCACGCGAGGGAGGAGTACCAGCCAACAACGCACTAACCAACAGGCTTTAATGGCCATGGCAGTCATGTTAGCGCTAGTCCTTTTTGCCCAGGTCGACAGAGCAAAGCGCCAAGCACTCTCTGCAGCCTTCGCTCCACTGGAACAACAAAATCGTCGCAACCTCTTCTCCAATTCATTGGAACAGTGGTAGCACCCTGTGAACTCGCTAGTGTTTTGGAGCCAAGCGACCTGTCAGGGAAGCACTCTGGCACTCCACCAGACCCCCACCATGCCCAGAGTGCGAGGGAAGACGCGCAGGGGAGCTGCATGGTACACGACAGAATGACGGCGACAGAGGAAAAAGAATTTTGAGAAAGCCATAGCAATGGCAGCCCGACGAAGGGAAAAGACACCACGAACGCCTCCAATGGCATACGTGGAAGAAGTTATCTCGGAAGAAGGCATGGAGAATGTTCCCGAGCATATGTTGTTTACAGTGCCGGATAACTGGAACCCGCCTTCGGAATTTGGTACAGATAGTAAGCCTCCTCCTGCACGCATTTTGCCCGGTCCCAACGCTACCAACCTAGAGGAGCCGTACCCCACTTGCTATGTCGAAGAGAAGGCTCCTCCTGAACCACCCATGGAAGCGGCGCTACAAGCACACAATTAACGGGTGCACACGCAACAGGAAGCAGCTGCACCCACCCCCACGGAGTCCAGTGACAACCACAACCAAGAGCAACCATTCTTAGCCAATTTGGGGTGCCTCAATCTCATTTTTGAGGTGAGGAGCTTACTGGATGACCAGATCTTTCGCCTCACGCGAATTGACCAGAGACTCGACATGCTCTTCGTGGCTCACTCCAGAACTCTTCCAAAGAGACAATGCCCAACTTGCACGAGGGCCTATGCGTTCCCAGCAGGATGGCGGCAGCACGAGGACGAGGACAAGCGCGCAGGTTCAAAGGTTAAGTGATGCTCAGAACTAGAATTTGATTTTTTTGCTATAATCTAGGCTTTGGGCCAGTTAGTTCTCAGTTTCCTTAGAACTAGTTCATGACATCCAGTTCCATCTTTATGACTGATAGTCCTGGTTTCCTTCGGGCAGGACGATGCACTGTTAATTTTGTTGATTTTGTGAATGGGGCAACACATAGCAAGGGATGCCCAGCTGTCTCGGTTTCCTATTTAGGCGGGAAAACTGGCATCACAAACCGCTACATTATTTTTCTTATGTTAATATAACAGGTTCCACCTTTTTATTTTAAAAAAAAAAAAAAACACAAAAAATGTTTATATTTCTAAAATATTAAAAAACTATTATTATATACCATGACTATTACATTGGAATTTCAAATATTAAAATACTAAATAATTATAAGAGGACAACTACATTGAAATTTCAAATATTAAAATAATTATCCTTCGTCTCTATCTTTAATAATAGCTTTTCAATTTCTAATTATTATCCATTTTTCTTCTTTCCTCACTTCTTTTATCTTTTGAACTTTTTTTCTATATTAAAATCTAATATATCAAATAATTATATTAACACAATCACATTAAAAACACTAAAAATGTTTATATCTCTAAAATATTGAAAAACTATTATTATATACCATGACTATTACATTGAAATTTCAAATATTAAAATACTAAATAATTATAATAGTACAACTACATTGAAATTTCAAATATTAAAATAATTATCCTTCGTCTCTATCCTTAATAATAGCTTTTCAATTTCTAATTATTATCCATTTTCCTTCTTTCTTGGCTTCTTTTATCTTTTGAACTTTTTTCTATATTAAAATCTAATATATCAAATAATTATATTAACACAATCACATTAAAAACACAAAAATGTTTATATCTCTAAAATATTAAAAAACTATTAATATATATCATGACTATTACATTGAAATTTCAAATATTAAAATATTAAATAATTATAATAGGACAACTACATTGAAATTTCAAATATTAAAATACCAATACAATGATTATCTTAAAACGATTCCCATATATACACCAATAACTAAGTTTAATGAAATAAATGTGTTGAATGCAACTCACTTTACCTCATCTAACATATCTATGAGATAGAGAGCGATAGCGACTTTATTGAATTTTAATATAGAACAACAACTAACTTTGTGGAAATGGAATGTGTAATGGCAAGAAAGTAATTTTAAGAATGGAATAGTATTATTAGCACTCTATTTAACTTGTGGTCGATGAAATTCTAGAGATTTTGCCATTAGTTATAGTTTTGTTATGTTGTTGTTTAGGTTAATGAATAATTTGTGTTAATCAAGTTAATGAATAATTTGTGTTAATTAGATATTTTAATAATTAATAAATTTATAATAATATGTATGGAAATTTTTGTGTTAATTTTAACT
>JZKD02S1578351.1:112264-128075 GCA_000966675.3 Picea glauca
GTTCTTAATCGCCCAAGCCCAAAATCTCAAATGGTTTGGATACTTTCAAACTCAATTTTTGTTCAATCTCACACCAGAGTTCACGTCACATGTTATACAGACATAGACAGAGTGGGGCGAGAGTTGAGTTCAAAATATGATGGGAAAAGATTGGAGTTAGAGTTGAAAATATGATATGAAAAGTTTAGGTACACCAAAAGAGTCGTATATATCAACATATAACATTATCTATGTTATTACGACGTAAAGTCCAATCACTCCATATTCTTGGCATATGGGGCCCTAATGTGGATAATCTTGTACTGGCATCGCCTCCTTTCATGATTTTTTTAATAAAATGTGTAAGAAGATTGAATGGGTAGCGGAGCCCCTCTTTACAATCCACAACATATTAAATTTATTGAGATTTTGTAGTTTAGAGAATGTCTTAATTAAACAAATAATCTCATTTCTGGTGTCGAAAAGATTTTGTTCACCTTATACTCTATATGGTAACTTGGACTTTGTGCCATGGGAGAGAATGAGAAAGCGACCTTGTAGGGGGAGGAAACGTTGGGAAAAATGGTATAAGAATAGTAACATAAACGAACAGGAGTGGAGATTTGAAAAAAATTGAAACAGAGGATGGAATCTCCCCTAAGTCACCTGGCTCAAAAGTTAAGAGGCCATGTGGATGACTTCCGGGGCATGGACTGCACAAACTAATGGTAATGTTGTTGGGGGGAGCCTCCCGCTAGAGTACGTAGTGGCTAGGAAAATGGATCGACTATGGTCGACAAAGGTGCAAATTGTTTTCCCTTTAGCCTACAATGCCAAGAATGCTCCTCGAACTTGCTAGCATTAAACAATGTTGCCAATTTCGATAAAATCTTAGTCAGTTTTCAATAAGACCTTACTTTGATGTCATCAATTTCGAGAAAATCTTAGCCCTTTAGCCTACGCCATTGAAAAATCTTTTGAAAAATTGGCTAAGATTTTTCAATGCACAAAGTCTAGTTTACCATATAGAGTATAAGGGGAACAAAATGCACAAAGTCCAAGTAACCATATAAAGTTTAAGGGGAACACTCCCAAGAACTCTGACCTGTGGAACTATGACCTGTGGAACTTGACCTCTGGAACTATGACCCCAAGAACTATGACCTATGGAACTTTGGCCCCAGGAACTATGACCCATGGAACTTTGACATATGGAACTATGAACCTAACAACTATGACCTGTGGAATTATGACCCTAGGAACTATGACCTGTGGAACTATGACATTTGGAATACGCCCTCTCGAACTATGACCCCAACAACTATGACCTCTAGAACTATGACCCTAGGAGCTATGACCTGTGGAATGACCTCCAGAACTATGACCTTGAGAAATTTGACCTTATGAACTATGAACTCGAGAACTTTGATTTGTGGAACTATGACCCCAAGAATTATGACCTCGAGAACTTTGATTTGTGGAACTATGACCCCAATAATTATGACCTCTAGAACTATGACCTATGGAACGTTTACCCCACGAACTATGAATTATGGAAATTTGACTTTAAGAAATATGACCTCTAGAACTATGACCCATGGAACTATGACATCTGGAACTATGATTTGTGTTAGTTTGACTTGTGGAACTATGACCTTAGGAAATTTGACCTCGGGAACTATGATCTCATCAACTTTGACCTTGGGACCTTTGACCTTTGGAACTATGACCTATGGAACTTTGACCTCTAGAACTATGACTTCAAAAGATTTGACTTTTGAAACTGTGACCTTGGAAACTATGACCTCGGGAAATATGACCTCGGGAACTTTGACTTCACTATGACCTTGGGAAATTACAATGTGCACATTTCTTCAATTCATTTGCAACTTCATAACCAGAAAAAACACCTACTATTTTACATGTGTAACGATCGACAATTCTGATTATGAATAGGTACACCCGTTTCAATAATATGCCACAACATTGACAATGTTAGAGTGACTCTATCCCTCCCAAAGCCTTAGGATTACAACCAAAATAATTGATGCTAATGACTATAACATCTAAAACACTTTACAATGGAAATACATGTATGCTTATAGCTTTAGAAAACTAGTAAAGAAATATCTTAGAAGTCCTAAGTTACACCTACTAGCTACCAACCATTATATCCTTTTACAAAAACATTGTTGTCACAAGTGAAAAATGGATATACGTGCTACCATTATGGATATAATGCATACAATGCACATCCAAGTACCTAAGGAACTATGACCTCAAAGTACACTCTGATTTGGGGAAATTATGGGGGAGCAGGGGGAATGACAAAAAGATTAATTTTTCGCAACAAGTTGTTGTCTCGACTTCGAATTTATCACCATCATACACCTGAATCGATACATCAAGCGCAACTGGTTGAATGATCGATTTGAAAATACTCACTTCATATTTGTCAAGACAATAGCTATCATAGCACCATCTGTAGTTTTAATCCCTAGCTAAAAAGAAGTAACATCCAAAAGAAACATATCTTGAACTTTCTCATCATCCTCTCTAATCAAAGAAATAACTTGCACCGTAGCTTTGTATGTGACAACCTCTTCCTAATTTCTTCAATAGATCTCCTATAAAGTTAGACTACAAGTTGATTACTAAAGATCACTTATTGGTTGATACAAGGATATCTATCATTCGACTAACCAAAGCACACATAATTATCAGTCTAGTCTTCAAACAAATTGGTGTTGGTATTAGTCAAATCTTCAACTGCATTACATGATTCTCCAATGCACTTGTCCTAGTCAATGTAAATTCCCTGTTGGTCGAAGAACTGGTTGACTTCTATTTGAGCGTTCCTTAATGTTATGAAAATGCCATCTTCAAAAGACGATATTATCATATTATCTAGTCAATCTACCAACAAATGATGCATAGTTGATCAGTTGAATATCTACCAGCTAGCCCCTTAGTTAATTGAATTAAAGATTCACATAGTTGAATAGGCTAAACCATTGTTTAGTGACACCACAGTCTAAGAAGGAATGATCCAAGTAGCCACCTATTTCAGTTGAATTTCAATATGATTCTCTCTTATGAACCAATCCATAAGATTCTTAGAAATCAACATCTAGTCAATACAACACAAGCCTATGATAGAAACTAAGTAATTGTCTCGAACCATTAATCTATTCATATAATAGCTGTGTATATTCTTATCCAAATTTTGTATTACGTTTTTGAAATTTTTGTATTTTTTAATCAATTTTATGTGTATGAAACTTTGGTTTTTGTTGTAATAATGGGAAGACGGATTTTATTTATTTATTTATATAGGGAAATATGGAATTTGACCATTAAGAAATTCTAGAAATCAGGTAGCCTAACATCTAGATTATGATGACGTTGTTGTGGTGGTTGGTGAATTTATGGGTTGGAGGTAGGTGGATGTTAATGGTGCATTGGGAGATGATTTGGTTGAAGGTAGGGCTCACCCTGCGTGTGTTTGAACCATTGCAGATACCTATTGTAGTGATAAGAGATCCTCCAATTCTAGTTAGATGTAGTCTCATGCCTCCATATTCATTCCACCATCCTGGGATTGGATGCTACACTAGCCCATTGATAAGTTACCCTTGTGAGTATCTAGACTAGAGACTTCAAGCTGAGTGAAGTCTTCAAGATGTCACCAAAGCTAAGACTTGAGAGCATCGAGGGGCTTTCAAAGATAGTTAAGTTTTAGAGAATCATTTGATTCGGAGGGTCGAGGGGTTTTTGTCTTTCATGATTATGTTTTATCTTGATATAGAAATAGAGTTATCATTGAGTTTGTGAGACCACGATAGATTTAGCTTCAAATGGAGATTTAAAATGCCTTCAATTCATCATTCACGAATCACTATAATATCCATACATGGTGTTATTGTTCAACATTAAGTGGTTCACAACCTCCTTATTTAAGTATTCAAATTTCATAATGTCCTTTTATAATATACTATACATATTCGTACTTGGATATATATACATAGAAACATATGCATATATGCTATTATAATGGTTTGAGTTAAATATATGTTTTGTAGTAACACAATTTTCTTATCAACGTGGTGCTCTCTTTGTTGTGGAGCCCATTTTTTGGATCTAGGTTTTGTGCCATAAATAAACCTATCCTCTCGTTTGTCTTTGCGATGTTCCCTTCCACTTGATTGGGACTGAAAATGACTTATTAGCCAATATGACTCTCATAGACTATAGTCAGTGAAGAAAAGGGAGTTAAGGGGGTTTATTTTATGTCATTTATCTTGGAGATGTTATATTTCTAGAATGACATTAAGTAAAAAGGTAATAAAGTAACTTTTTGATTATTAGTTACTCAAACATTAGTAAACGTGACTTTTAATGTTTAAGTGAAAATTAAAGGGGGAATAAGGGTCATGTGGATTTGGTCAAAGAGGAAAGATCTAGAAGGGTTTCGAAGAAGTATAAAGGAAGGGTAGCACTTTACCTTCCTCATTATGTTTTGATTGATCTTTTCTTCGGGTGCTCTTGGAGCTAAGATTTTTGTTGGGGTTTCGGAAAAAACCTTCCATTGTGATTTAGTTTCAGTGGCGCAACATCCACACTAGATAGACAAAGAGGGGGATCCATCTAGGATCTCCATTGGAACTTCATCTTGTGATTTATTTTTAGTTTGGAGCATAGTGATCTTCTTGGAGAGGTTCATGAGGCCTCCTTAGGAGCCAATTTATCTATTTTTGGTAGGGATGTGGTGGATTTGAGGAGGTTATGAGACCTTTGAGCAAGCCGTGAGGTTTCTTGGACAGATTGTGAGGATTAAAGGACGATGTAGGTTGTATTTGATAGGTCGTGGAGGTTTCTAGAGAAGGCTGAGAGGGTTTGGGCACTTAGGGAGGCCGTTGGGATCTCTTGATGGAGCTGCCTCCCCTTCTATTACAAGCTATGTGACCTGGAGGGCCGCTAGAGAGATTTCGAGGGGGGTGATCCACCCATAGCGTAGGGTTGTGAGGGTTTAGAGAGTTTGTGGGGGTATTTCCTACATGACGAGCCTCTCTTTTGCAGGCCACAAGGAATATGAGGAGAATCATGGGCTCTTGGGGCCAATTAGTGAGGATTTGAGGAGGACCGAGAGCCACATCAGCTGAGTCGAGAGGATTGGAGAGGACATCATGTGGCTTGGGGAGCCTTGGATCAACTTGGAATCATCTATTGAGGATGCTTTGGCATTATTATAGGTTTTGGATTGATTTTGTAGTGTTTGTTGTAGCTGGTATATTAGCCGTTAGAGATCTATTACTGTTGTATTACAGATTCCATTCATAATAAAAATGTCATTGTTGTCTCTTTTATTCTATGTGTATTTGTGATTCAGGCAATATGTTTGACAAAATTTTCATTATTAAAACACATGCAAACAATTTGTAAAAAGTTGTCAATCAACATAAAACATTGTATGCAAAGTATTTGACTAAACACACAACCAGAACACAACATATCCTAGCCTAGAAAGTATTGGGGATGTTATAGTCTTTTTTAACAAATTAGTATTTTTATCCAATGATGGTCACAAAAAGTTCATATAATACAAAGGAAGTACCTCAATGCCCTCTAATGGTGAAATCCAAAAAAGATGGCGTTCTTAATCGCCCAAGCCCAAAATCTCAAATGGTTTGGATACTTTCAAACTCAATTTTTGTTCAATCTCACACCAGAGTTCACGTCACATGTTATACAGACATAGACAGAGTGGGGCGAGAGTTGAGTTCAAAATATGATGGGAAAAGATTGGAGTTAGAGTTGAAAATATGATATGAAAAGTTTAGGTACACCAAAAGAGTCGTATATATCAACATATAACATTATCTATGTTATTACGACGTAAAGTCCAATCACTCCATATTCTTGTCATATGGGGCCCTGAAAATGGCAATGATAATGTGGATAATCTTGTACTGGCATCGCCTCCTTTCATGATTTTTTTAATAAAATGTGTAAGAAGATTGAATGGGTAGCGGAGCCACTCTTTACAATCCATAACATATTACATTTATTGAGATTTTGTAGTTTAGAGGAAGTCTTAATTAAACAAATAATCTCATTTCTGGTGCCGAAAAGATTTTGTTCACCTTATACTCTATATGGTAACTTGGACTTTGTGCCATGGGAGAGAATGAGAAAGYGACCTTGTAGGGGGAGGAAACGTTGGGAAAAATGGTATAAGAATAGTAACATAAACAAACGGGAGTGGAGATTTGAAAAAAAATTGAAATAGAGGATGGAATCTCCCCTACGTCACCTGGCTCAAAAGTTAAGAGGCCACGTGGATGACTTCCCGGGCACAGACTGCACAAACTAACGGTAACGTTGTTTGGGGGAGCCTCCCGCTAGAGGATGTGGTGGCTAGGAAAATGGATCGACTATGGTCGACAAAGGTGCAAATCATTTTCCCTTTAGCCTACGCCATGAAGAATTCTCTTGGAACCTGCTAGCACTAAACAATGTCGCCAATTTCAATAAAATCTTAGTCAGTTTTCAATAATACCTTACTTTGATGTCATCAATTTCAAGAAAATCTTAGCCCTTTAGCCTACGCCATTGAAAAATTGGCTAAGATTTTTCAATGCACAAAGTCCAATTTACCATATAGAGTATAAGGGGAACAAAATGCACAAAGTCCAAGTAACCATATAAAGTTTAAGGGGAACACTCCCAGGAACTTTGATCTGTGGAACTATGACCYGTGAAACTTTGAACTCTGGAACTTGACCTCTGGAACTATGACCCCAAGAACTATGACCTATGGAACTTTGGCCCCAGGAACTATGACCCATGGAACTTTGACCTATGGAACTATGACCCTAACAACTATGACATGTGGAATTATGACCCTAGGAACTATGACCTATGGAACTATGACATTTGGAACTATGCCCTCTGGAACTATGATCCCAACAACTATGACCTGTGGAACTATGACCTCTAGAACTATGACCCTAGGAGCTATGACATGTGGAATGACCTCTGGAACTATGACCTTGAGAAATTTGACCTTATGAACTATGACCTCGAGAACTTTTATCTGTGGAACTATGACCCCAAAAATTATGACCTCTGGAACTATGACCTATGGAACGTTTACCCCACAAACTATGAACTATGGAAATTTGACCTTAAGAAATGTGACCTCTAGAACTATGACCCATGGAACTATGACCTCTGGAACTATGATTTGTGTTACTTTGACTTGTGGAACTATGACCTTAGGAAATTTGACCTCGGGAACTATGACCTCATCAACTTTGACCTTGGGACCTTTGACCTCTGGAATGACCTGTGGAACTTCGACCTCTAGAAATGTGACTTCAAAAGCTTTGACTTCTGAAACTATGACCTTGGAAACTATGACCTCAGGAAATATGACCTCGGGAACTTTGACTTCAGACACTATGACCTTGGGAAATTACAACATGCACATTTCTTCAATTCATTTGCAACTTCATAACCAGAAAAAACACCTACTATTTTACATGTGTAACGATCCACAATTCTGATTATGAATAGGTACACCCATTTCAATAATATGCCACAACATTGACAATGTTAGAGTGACTCTATCCCTCCCAAAGCCTTAGGATTACAACCAAAAGAATTGATGCTAATGACTATAACATCTAAAACACTTTACAATAGAAATACATGTATGTTTATAGCTTTAGAAAGCTAGTAAAGAAATATCCTAGAAGTCTTAAATTAGACCTACTAGCTACTAACCATTATATCCTTTTACACAAACATTGTTGTCACAAGTGAAAAATGGATATACGTGATACCATTATGGATATACTACATACAATGCACATCCAAGTACCTAAGGAACTATGACCTCAAAGTACACTCTGATTTGGGGAAATTATGTGGGAGCAGGGGGAATGACAAAAAGATTATTTTTTTGCAACAAGTTGTTGTCTCGACTTCAAATTTATCACCCTCATACACCTGAATTGATACATCAGGCACGATTGATTAAATGATCGAGTTGAAAATACTCACTCCATATTTGTCAGGACAATAGCTATCATAACACCACCTATAGTTTTAATCCCCAGCTAAAAAGAAGTAACATCCAAAAGAAACATATCTTGAACTTTCTCATCATCCTCTCTAATCAAAGAAATAACTTGCACCGTAGCTTTGTATGTGAAAACCTCTTCCTAATTGCTTCAATAGATCTCCTATAAAGTTAGACTACAAATTGATTACTAAAGATCACTTATTGGTTGATACAAGGATATCTATCATTCGACTAACCAAAGCACACATAATTATCAGTCTAGTCTTCAAAAAAATTGGTGTTGGTATTAGTCAAATCTTCAACTGCACTACATGATTCTCCAATGCACTTGTCCTAGTCAATATAAATTCCCTATTGGTCGAAGCACTGGTTGACTTCTATTTGAGTGTTCCTTAATGTTATGAAAATGCCATCTTCAAAAGATGATATTATAATATTATCTAGTCAATCTACCAACAAATGATGCATAGTTGATCAGTTGAATATCTAGCAGTTAGCCCTTTAGTTAATTGAATTAAAGATTCACATAGTTGAATAGGCTAAACCATTGTTTAGTGACACCACAGTCTAATAAGGAATGATCCAAGTAGCCACCTATTTCAGTTGACTTTCAATATGGTTCTCTCTTATGAACCAGTCCATAAGATTCTCAGAAATCAACATCTAGTTAATACAACACAAGCCTATGATAGAAACTAAGTAATTTTCTCGAACCATTAATCTATTCATATAATAGATGTGTATATTCTTATCCAAAGTTTGTATTATGTTTTTGAAAATTTTGTATTTTTTAATCAATTTTATGTGTATGAAACTTTGGTTTTTGTTGTAATAATGGGAAGAAGGATTTTATTTATTTATTTATATAGGGAAATATGGAATTTGACCATTAAGAAATTCTAGAAATCAGGTAGCCTAACATCTAGATTGTGATGACGTTGTTGTGGTGGTTGGTGAATTAATGGGTTGGAGGTAGGTGGATGTTAATGGTGCATTGGGAGATGATTTGGTTGAAGGTAGGGCTCACCCTGCGTGTGTTTGAACCATTGTAGACACCTATTGTAGTGATAAGAGATCCTCCAAATCTAGTTATATGTAGTCTCATGCCTCCATATTCATTCCATCATCCTGGGATTGGATGCTACACTAGCCCATTGATAAGTTACCCTTGTGAGCATCTAGACTGGAGACTTCAAGTTGAGTGAAGTCTTCAAGTTGTTACCAAAGCTAAGACTTGAGAGCATTGAGGGGGTTTCAAAGATAGTTAAGATTTAGAGAATCATTTGATTCGGAGGGTCGAGGGGTTTTTGTCTTTCATGATTATGTTTTAGCTTGAGATAGAAATAGAGTTATCATTGAGTTTGTGAGACCACGATAGATTTAGCTTCAAATGGAGATTTAAAATGCCTTCAATTCATAATTTACAAATCACTATAATATCCATACATGGTGTTATTGTTCAACATTAAGTGGTTCACAACCTCCTTATTTAGGTATTCAAATTTCATAATGTCCTTTTATAATATACTATACATATTCATACTTGGATATATATACATAGATACATATGCATATATGCTATTATAATGGTTTGAGTTAAATATATGTTTTGTAGTAACACAATTTTCTTATTAACGTGGTGCTCTCTTTTTTGTGGAGCCCATTTTTTGGATCTAGATTTTGTGCCATAAATAACCCTATCCTCTTGTTTGTCTTTGCAATGTTCCCTTCCACTTGATCGTGTCTGAGAATGACTTATTATCCTATATGACTCTCATAGACTATAGTCAGTGAAGAAAAGAGAGTTAAGGGGGTTTATTTTATGTCATTTATCTAGGAGATGTTATATTTCTAGAATGACATTAAGTAAAAAGGTAATAAAGTAACTTTTTGATTATTAGTTACTCAAACATTATTAAAAGTGACTTTTAATGTTTAAGTGAAAAGTAAAGGGGGAATAAGGGTCATGTGGATTTGGTCAAAGACGAAAGATCTAGAAGGGTTTCGAAGAAGTATAAAGGAAGGGTAGCACTTCACCTTCCTCATTATGTTTTGATTGATATTTTCTTCGGGTGCTCTTAGAGCTAAGGTTTTCATTGGGGTTTTGGAAAAAACCTTCCATTGTGGTTTAGTTTCAGTGGTACAACATCCACACTAGCTAGACAAAGAGGGGGGATCCATCCAGGATCTCTATTGGAGCTTCATCTTGTGATTTATTTTCAGTTTGGAGTATAATGATCTTCTTGGAGAGGTTCGTGAGGCCTCCTTAGGAGCCAATTTATCTATTTTTGGTAGGGTCTTGGTGGATTTGAGGAGGTTGTGAGACCTTTGAGCAGGTCGTGAGGTTTCTTGGACAGATTGTGAGGATTAAAGGACGATGTAGGTTGTATTTGATAGGTTGTGGAGGTTTCTAGATCAGGCCGAGAGGGTTTGGGCACTTAGGGAGGCCGTTGTGATCTCTTGATGGAGCTGCCTCCCCTTCTATTACAAGCTATGTGAACTGGAGGGCCTCTAGAGGGATTTTTAGGGGGGCGATCCACCCATAGCGTAGGGTCGTGAGGGTTTAGAGGGTTTGTGGGGGATTTCCTACAGGACGAGCCTCTCTTTTGCAAGCCAGAAGGAATAGGAGGAGAATCATGGGCTCTTGGGGCCAATTAGTGAGGCTTTGAGGAGGGTCAAGAGCCACATCAACTGAGTTGAGAGGATTGGAGAGGAAATCATGTGGCTTGGGGAGCCTTGGAGCAACTTGGAATCATCTATTGAGGATACTTTGGCATTATTATAGGTTTTGGATTGATTTTGTAGTGTTTGTTGCAGCTGGTATATTAGCCGTTAGAGATCTATTACTGTTGTATTACAGATTCCATTCATAATAAAAATGCAATTGTTGTCTCTTTTATTCTATGTGTATTTGTGGTGCATGCAATATGTTTGAAAAAAATTTCATTATTAAAACACATGCAAACAGTTTGTAAAAGGTTGTCAATCAACATAAAACATTGTATGCAAAGTATTTGACTAAACACACAACCAAAACACAACATATCCTAGCCTAGAAAATATTTGAGATATTACAGTGTTCTTAAACAAACTAATATTTTTATCCATTGATGTTCAAAAAAAAAGTTCATATAAGACAAAGGAAGTACCTCAATGCTCTCTAATGGTGAAATCCAAAAAACAATGGGCGAAAATGCCCAAGAAAATAATTAAACACAAGAGAAGAAGAATAATGTTGATTTCCAAAATCACTTCCAATCTAAGGCGAGTCTCCAAATTTGTTTTCTTCTACATTTATTTATTACTTCATGTAAGTCATACCATCCTTGAATTTTTCCTATGCATATGGGATGGATACTGTATTACTTCATGTAAGTCATACCATCCTTGAATTTTTCCTATGCATATGGGATGGATACTATGGGATGATGGATATTAGGCCTCCATTTTTTCCATATGCCCACATCTAAGGGGATGTTTATGTTGGATTAGGTGTTGGTGTCTAAAATAGTTCTTATAGGGCTAGAGTAACAAAGATAGAATATAATTCATCCACTTGTGAGTGAGTGCATCTTAAGTAGTTTCCTAGTATAGACAAGTGTCATTCTTTTGCCTAAAGATAATGCTAAGCATTTAATTCTTAATGTCATTAAGATGATCAAAGATATATTGTATTATGTGAAACATTGAAAGTTTTGTAGAGATTTGATTTCATTAAAAATATTCAAAGGGCAATGATGTTAATACACTAACAATTTTAAACTAGTTATGTGAAAACATTACACACATACACCGCTGGTTAAACATCATTTATACTAGACTATTTCATTGATAATAGACTATTAGATATTTATATGATAATTTGCATTGGATGATGAATTCGATGAAGTATTTGCTTCATTTACATGTCCTATGTTTTTCAAACTTTAAAACTAAACTCTAAAATATTATTGTCTTTTTCACCATCATTTCATTTTTTAGATCCATTTTTTTTTATGGTTTGAGGTAAACAATATTCCATTTTTGAGATACCTCTCTTTTTATAAATTAGGAAGATTTAATTTAGAAATGTTATCACTTTATTTTATTATTCATTCCTTTTCCTTTGGTAGTTTTGTGTGTATAGCTTAAAATTCTTTGAGTCATTTTCTTATGGGATTTGTTCTACGGGTGGGGAATAATAGGAGAAGGACTAATAGGTAACTCAAACCATACTAGTAAATAAATGACTTAGTCTTTTAGGCTTTAACATGTTATGTTAGTTTCCATTGTTTTGACCTTATTTTATGATATGTTGTTACATAAGATTTGCTACCAAAACCTTGCTTGTTCTTTAACTTTTTATTCTAGATTGATGTAACATATTTTCAACTTTATATTTATCGTTTTCTTGGATATAGTAGAATGCTCCAAATTGTGATTAATAGCTGCATACTAGTACATCCACATTAATAGTGGGTGGTGAATGCAGATAGGAATCACTACTCATCAACAATAAAGATTTATAATCATGTAATTAACAATCGAACAACTAGATTATTGGACATTGAAGATTAAAATAAGACTAACATATCCCCACCATCCAAGCTTGCACCCTCCATCTTGTTTCCAAAGTAAGAATGCATATCGACATAATTATGTTAGGTGTCATTATTTCAAACTTATTTTATGATATCTTACCACTAGATTCATCACTATTTTTGCTTGAATCTAAACATAAACTTTCTTTTTCTTTAACTTTTCCTTTTATCTATACAACACATTTTCAATTTCATATTATTTTTTCCTTAAATATAATAAAAAATTCCAAATTTCTATTAAATATTTTTCCCCCTAAATATAATAAAAAATTACAAATTACTATTAAATACTACATGCCATTTATAACATATATTTGATGATGTGTGGTAATAGACTAATTGTTCTATTCATAAATCTTTCAAACATTCATTATTGATTTCCTATCATTTACTAAACATGCACAATCAACACTCAATTCAAAGTTACTACACTTCTATGTCATTTTAACTATAAAAAAAATTAGAAGATTGTACTTCATACCTTTTCAATTTTCAAATCCCAAACTGCCACTCTTTCAAATCCCAAACTATCGTTTGACAAAGAATTCCAACAACTTAGTTGATTGAAATGGCCTCAACCTTTTAATTATACAAACCATGAGCATGACATATATTGAAACTAGCTACCTTCATCTTTTAATATCGTTGCCTACCTTCATCTTTGAATAACTTTTCCTCTAGATTAACATATTTGGCTTCATTTATACTTAATAAGGGTGGGGGGTAGGGCAATGTTAGAGTAAATGTTAATAACATTTACTCTAATATTTCCTCACCCCCCACCCTCATATAACATTTACTCTAATATTTATTCACCCCCCACCCTTATATGGCTTTATTTATACTTAATAAGGGTGGGGGGTGAGGCAATATTAAATGTTAATAACATTTACTCTAATATTTCCCCACCCCCCACCCTCATATATGAGGGTGAGGGTGGGGCAGTTTATTAAAGAAAACACACACACACACACACATATATATATGTGTGTGTGTGTGTGTGTGTGTGTGTGTGTGTGTGTGTGTGTGTGTGTGTGTTTTCTCTAATAAACCCCCCCACCCCCATCCCCACCTTCATATCACATCATTCGCAATTGTTGTTAACAAAGAGAGATTCTTCCATACAGAATTTGATATCTACATATTTAACATTTCAGTTAATTTATAGGAACAACATAAACTAACTATTTTGTTTCCGTATTTTAAAATGCAAGAACAAAGTTTTACCACTACAAGCTCTTGGTTATATAAGCTCCTCCATACATAGATCTACATGCATATAAACACCAAATATTTTGGTATATCATGCCTTATGTGAAACTTGGGGTAATGAAAATCTTTTAGTATATCATGTCTTATGTGAAAATTGGGGTAATGAGAACACTGTAGGGAAATGATGATAGTTAAATAGAGGATCAATAGAGAGAAAGAAAGAAGTTTGACTAGTGATGTTGATTTCTAAAGAGATTAATGGACAAGCACAATGAGGGGATTGAAATTAATGGCGAATCCCTCTGCAGAGTGATTCCAAGCTTCTCGGTCATGTCCATGTTTTCCAGTGTGATGACTTCTAGGACATACCAGTTGAAGGAGTGGAGGAAAGAGGCAATGACCACCACGTGAACCATATGATGAGCCAGAGGAAACCAAAGGGAATCCTTCCTACTCCAAACAACATCAGTTCGAAGTTTTTCCCCTTGTATTTGAACTCAGATTCCTTAGATTCCACAAATCTTTCTGGCTTAAGATATGAGGGTTCATCATAGATGGTTGAGTCTCTTCCTATTTCCCATGCATTTACCAACACCTAAGTGTCCTTGAGTATCATGTATACTGCTATTGCACACCTTCTCTCTGATCTGTGAGGGATTAGCATAGGCGTTGGTGGGTGAAAAAAAAACACTTCTATCACCAATGCGTGAAGATGAGGCAGGTGATTGATGTCACTTTCTTCAACTCTTCTATATTTCCCGATTACTTCCTCTAATTTTGCTTGGGTTTTCTTCATTATTTGAGGATTTCAAATGGTCTCCACTATTTCCCATTCAATTGTTTAACTGTGTGTTTCTCTACCCTCTACGAACATATCCTGCACATCATCAATCTCAATAAATTGAAACCTAATAAAAATTTAAAACCCCTCTTAAACTAAACTAGTTACTAAACTAAACTAAAGTGGCTTTCGATAGTGGAAAAAGTAGAGTTACATATAGAAAGGGGATAATGTATGGTGAATGTTTCTCTGCTCTCGCTTCTGTATTCGAGAAAAATGTTTAGAAAGTATTTTTTCTTGCCACCATTGTCTTTAGTTATGAACTCTCTTCTTCTCTAGAGGCGAGCCTCTACAGATCGATCCAACAAACCAAATACAATGATGATATTTGTGGTTACTCGTGGCTTACCCCTTGAGGGTCCAAAATTCATAGAAAAGGAAAGTAGTCAACCAGGTTATAATTTCCTCCCTATTAGGTAGCGGAAGCAAAGCACAGCAGAAAACATTCACAGAAAAGGAAAGTAGTCAACCAGGTTAGAATTTCCTCCCTATTAGGTAGCAGAAGAAAAATATACCATAAAACATAACATAAACCAAGGAAAAAAATCCCACTTTTTAACATAGTGATTTATGTGGAAACCCAATGAGGGAAAAAAACATGGGCAATGATCATCGGTATTCTTATTATTCAAGGGATAATTACAATAGACTTCATAGGCATACAATCATCCTCTCCTCACACACACTCTACTCTCTACACAACTTTCTCTCACAGTCTCACACATTTCACTCACACTCTTCACACATTGCACTCACACCTCTATGTGTATGCTCATATATATAAAATCTACCACTGAGTTACACAATGATCATGATGTTGGGTATGTGTTATATTCTTTGCACGAGTAGTGGTGTCTGAGCGTCTACGTCGGGCGTGTAGGGGGGTTAGAGGGGGGGTGTAGGGGGCAGTGCCCCTGAATTTTTTTTTCGCATCGGGAGGACATTTTTCTGGACCGCATGATATTTAGGTGGTTTTTCGAGACATGTTTTTTTTCTGATGGTTTTCTATTTTTGGTTAAGGAATTAGGGTTTTGGACTAATCCAGGTCATTGGGTTAGGGTTTTGGATGCCGCTGGCTCCTATATGTATATTGTATTGTAAACAATGTAA
>JZKD02S1578351.1:143286-177783 GCA_000966675.3 Picea glauca
GATGCACTAGAATCTAAAAACCAATGTTGATGTTGATGTGAAACATCACAAGTATAAAATACCTCATCAACCATACCTAAACTGGAACCCAAACTTGTTTCAACTACATTAGCTTCCTTTGATTCTTTTGTGAAGTCCTCCTTGGATGCATTCTGTCTTTTCCAACAATCCTTCTTGAGATGACGAGATTTGACACAAAACCAACATTTTTGCTTACTCTTATTGCCTTTTTACTTAGACCTTGATGTACCCCTCTGATGTTCCCCTCTTTCTGTACATCGACCTCTGACCACCACTGCTTCTATTGTTGAGGTTTCTTTACTAGATTTTTTTCTCATCTCCTCAAACAAAAAAGCTCCCATAACAATGTCATAATCAATGGCATCTGTTTTGTTAAACCACACAGTTGTGACCAAATTATCCCCAGACTCAGGCAATGAACATAGTAGCGTAACCTCCTTGTCCTCATCTTCAAACTTTACTTCCATACTAGTTAATTGGGAAATTAGAGTATTGAAAACATTCAAGTGATCAACAATTTTTGTACTTTGTTTCATTGACAAGCTGTACAACTACCTCTTCAAGAAGATTATGTTTGACAAGTTATTTTTCATATAAAGACTCTCTAGTTTGGTCTACAAACACGTTGTTGTCTTCTCTTCAGCGATGTTAAACAACACCTCATCTGCCAAACACAAACGAATAGTATTGAGGGCTCTTGCATCCATATCCTCCCAGTCCTTGTCTATCATGCTTTCCAGTTTCTTTGAATTTCCATCCAAGGCCTTTTGCAATCCTTGTTGTACAAGTTGATCTCGCATCTTAAGCTTCCATAGCACAAATCTATACTTACCACTGAAATTTTCCACCTCAAACTTGGAACTCTGCACTTTTTCCATTAGCAGAAAACTCAAAAAAAACACCGTTAGGATTTTGAAAGTAGTCAACCAGGTTAGGATTTCCTCCCTGTTAGGCAGTGAAAGCAGAACAAAGAATAAAAAAGGAAGATCAAACATGCATTAAACCAAGCACAACAATCCCACTTTTTGACACAATGATTTGTGTGGAAACCCAATGAGGGAAAAAACCACGGGCAATGATTATTGGTATTCTTATTATTCAAGGGAGAATTACAATAGTCTTCATAGGCATATAATCATCCTCTCCTCACACACACTATGCTCTCTACCCAAATTTCACTCACATTCTCACACATTGCACTCACACTCTTCACACATTGCACTCACACCTCTATGGGTATGCTCATATATATAACATCTATCACTTTGTTACACAGACTGATCATGAATAGATCACATAGTTACATGAACAATTCATAAATAGATTGTATGCATGAGCATTAACATAGTTGCATGCATGTGCATGTGACTGCATGAGGAAATTTGTTGGTATGTTTCCAACATTGTTGTTACCATCAACTTGGTGACAATTTCCTTGAAGTCTTCGACGGCTTGAGAGTCTGTCTGATCAATCAAGTTGCCCAATAGATTCAGACGTGTAATAAACACAATGTGCTCGATATTCACACCCTTGACCTTTGTATAATCCTAAAAAAATGATTGAATGTTTGAAAAGAATTGATCTATTTTGAGATGTTGCAAGGCCTTCAGTCTCTTGAAGTTGAAAGGCTCGGCGCTGTAGAATATTCGAAGCATATTCCATCAAGGTCCGCAGTTTCTCCATGCCAACGAAGAATTGACATAGCTCCATATTGCTATGAAGGGGAAGAATCATAGAAATTCCTTCCAATCAACTTGTTGTTGTCCCAGGCTCCTGTTCTACCTTCTACCATCACTTTGCATCAATTTGAACTAAATAGTGTTTTCGAAATAGGTTTGGGAGGGAACAAATGGGAGGCAGTGGACTGCAACATTTAAAAATTGAATTTGAAACTCAAATAGAACATCCCATCACATTTAGGATTCACACTGCATTTCTAAATCAACCATCCCTTGATTACTCAACCATGTGCAAATGATGATGCTGATTGATTACTCAACGTGATGTTAATGAAGACGGCGAGTGGATGGAAAATGGATGGATGGAATCTGGGCGAAAGAGAAGATCGAAAAGGTGCAATTTGTTTGGATTTTAGCCAATGCCTTTATCAATGGCCCACAACTCCACACGAACCAAGAAAAAAACTTTCTTCAATCATGTCACTTTCAATATATCATTCAAACCATAATAAATATGGAAGTCAATGACTCCCCTCTGCTCTCATAACACTTAAAAAAAGGCATAGTCTATCCATTAGACTTTTTTTCTCTTGGTGTTTGCACCTCTGACATCCTCTACATCCACAATTAATTCTGGCATCCTTGACATGCACACCTCGTTCTACCATCCCTGCCTCCCACACAGTTTCCATTTCAAGTGCCCTCCTTGTTGGGTTCTTTTTTCCACTTGGGTGAAAAAAAATAGGTCCCTTAACTATCTAGTTAGGATAGCAAGACATCACAACAGTTTGTTAGTTGATTAATGGCTCAATTAAGTAGGAAACAAGAAGTAAACAACAAATAAATGAAACTAAACTAAGCATGTAACAACTAAAATTGATGCAATAAAGAGAGAAAAGGAATAACTACCATATGAGATTGATCTTCGAATTGATAAGACCTTTAATAAATATGGGAACTCATGAGTCCACTCTTCCTCCTTGGGAAGGCTCTTGAGTCCCCAAATACAAAGATTTCTCTCTTCTAACAATGGTTGAACATGAAAATACAATGGTGAAGAATTGATAGTTGAAATTCTCAGGAGGAGAGAAGTGAAACACTTGCTATGAATGCTCAAAGAGTTCTAGGAGAAATATGGCTTCTTAAATACAAATTGAACAACATAACAATACTCAAATTGCTTCTTCTTCTTTGCATACAATGGCCAAGATTTATTTATAGGAGGATAGAAATATTTTTTCAAACTAGTTTCAAATGTGAATGGGAGACCTTTGGAGGTACCTCCCATCCCTTTCAGTGATCCCAAGATGGAATTTGAGGGTGATTTTGGGTATGGGGGAAATCCACTCCATCCTAGAAGTGGTTGAGGCCTGACCAAAATCATCAATGTGTCGATCTGCATCTGGGTGGGTTTTCTGACCATCAGTTGTGTGGGCCACACACTATGTGCATTGTATGAAATGTTAGCCTGTGCATGCGTTGATTGTGCTTAATACGCGAGGAACTTCAAAACCACTTTTGTATAATTTTATGCTTATTTTTCCAAACTGAGTGTAATCCTTCTATATTTATTGGGAGTATGTTGTGCTTGTGCTAACTGTTTCTTCATCCATTATATGTGTTTGTGGTGAGAAATTTTTTGGTGATAACAGATGCCCTCTGATGTGTGAGTTTAGAAGCACACGTATAGCTAAAATACATCATCGTTTCTTTTGGTGATGATGTCATTGTATAGAAGCATGAGAAAAAATTGTAGTGAGGGACGGTGAGAAAAATCCATTGGAGGGAGAGGGGAAAACATTATCTGTAGCAATTATTCTCCAGAAAATATTTTTTTTTACAAATGAGGCGGGCATGCCCCATGCTCGTGTCATGAAACCATAAAGGGAGACTATTAATTGAAACTGATTGACGAAGTAGATATCTATAGTTCCCTCAGGGTTGTCGAAAACAACAGATGACATTTCTGATGAATGAACTGGATCTTAATCGAGGTATGAACAACTCATAGGCATTGATGGCATATCAAATTCAAAGGTCATCAATTGTGACTAAAAACAACAATGGTCGCATAATAAGATCCATCTTAACATGAAACTATGTTGGATTCGAATGTTATGGGGATCAATGACAATAGAGAGAAATGAGGACTCTTTTTGTGTCATTCGAGACTAGTAATTAATGGTGGTATGAGATCCAAGATAAATTTTTGTTGATTTCGACAGGGAAGGAGGCGTGACTGCAAGAAGTGGAGAGCTTCTTGACATCAATGGATCAAAATGGTGGAAGGAACTGTATTGGTGAAGGTGAATATGATGATAATAATGAATGATGGCTGGAAGATAGGGATTTCAAGAAATTCCCTTGGTTGGGGGATGGTGATGGATGGTAGCAACCGTAAAAAACAATCCGGTGTCAGGGGGATGGCCAGATATGGGGTAAAACTATGTGTAATGGGTGAGACTACAAGGATATGTAAAATAGGTCAAAACATAAAGATGTGGGACATGGGTGTCTATAATAGTTATAATTTTTCCCATGGTACAAATATCTTGCAAAGGAATGAGGGAAGTAAAATTCCCCAAATAAGGGTGACATGGGTTGTTGTGTGCAAAGGGAAAAATCTCGTTGACTGCAATGACCAAAATCTATTGTGCTTGCTGGAATTGAAATATGCTTTATACAATTATCAAATGAATAAATAATGGGGTTGAAATTACATGTATAGAAACGGGTGCCCCAGTGAAGTATGTCTTGGCCGGTAAGGGTGCAAGTAGAGACTGGTGGAGGGTGGGGGCCCATTGGTTAGTTTAGGTACTGGGTAGATGCATGGAGGATGAACTTGCAGGTGGGCAAGTGATGGTGGATGAAATGGCGGGTAAATGATAATGTGGAGGTGTATTTAATGTAACAAAGAACATGATGTGGGAGTCCATAATGGGGTGGTTAGCATGATGATGAGGAAGTAGTACAAGGTTCTTACTCTAGGGTGTAACACGACCAAGACTCCTGATTGTAATGGATATAACAACATGAGTGTCAATATGCCAAGGGGTAAATATATGTGGGAAAACTCATGGAGGTGAGCATGCTACCAGTTGAGAGTACCTGGATGCAATGGAGGTGATGGTACTGTAGAGTCGGGTGTGGGGATCCTAAGGATAAATTTCAATGGGTGTAACTGGGATATGCAGTTGTTTGCAAAGGGAGTGATTGCATGGCAGTTTTGAACATATACCTGAAGGGGCCATAGGGTGGCCAAGACGGAATGGGTTGTATATTGTTGTACCAAGTACCTGCTCATACAAACATCAAATACCCGAAGTGAAAAATATCTAATGATAAAACATATATAAGAATTGCTTGATAATGAAATGTGGAGAGGTGAAGCTTACCTTCACCTGGGGAATCAAAAGGGGCCCCAGGGGATCCGAAATGAAATGATTATATGAGGGTATCATTGTGAATATGAGGGATTTAGGATCCCAAAGGTGTGAATGGGGCAACAAAAAAAGCTTGAATGCTCTGAAACAGAAGTGAGGAAGTTTGGAAAAAGGGAATATATATGGGAATGGGGCGTATATACATGACATGGTTGGCTGGGTCCTCTTTGAATTTTACTTCAAATTTAATAATGTTAGAAGGTAGATTTGTGGGCATATTCAACTTAGTGGGGTCATGCAATATGGAATCATTTGTCAGTTTGGTTAGATCAGGGATATTAAGTGAAGCCAAGTAGGGCATGATGGGGGTGGATCCTGCCATGGTATGAGAGGAAGTGGTTCCTTGGGAGCTTGAAAGTTTGATCTCCTCCTTCTTGTGGTGGAGGGATTGTTTGTGAGTTACTTTGGATATTGGTTACAAGCAAAGTGGCCCCAAGAAATCATGATCCTAGTACCATAGCACTAACTAGTGTATGTGATGGTACTTTTGTTGTCTCAACAAAATTAAGAACACCACCCAAAATTGGGGGCAAGTTTCTCAAGAACCTAAAACAATGGGGATATTGTGGTTCCCCTATGATTATAGCCTAGAGGTGGGTGTCTGAAAATGGTGGTGAAGAATGATAGGAAAAATTACTTTCAAATTACTTTAAACAATGTATCCATAAAACTGCATGTAATCAAGTGGTGGAAATTATACATCAAAACAATGTGAAAGGTAGCTTGGGATTTTTGTAACTCCATGTGGAGGGACAAAAATCGAATAATCAAGTACACGTGTCCTATATAATGTAACGTCCTTCCTCACCAATAACACTGGACCTCCAAAAAAGAACTTGGCAGTGGGGCCATAACCCACTTGAGGAGAAGCTAGTGAAGGGACAAACAATCGGTTATAATGAGGGGTGAAGGGGGAATATCACAGAAGTATTGGTGATATTTCCCAACAACCATTCAAAATATGACTGAGGCACGATTGCAACCCACAACCACCACCTTGGGTAGATAAATCCTATATTGGACTACTAAGCTACCTCCATCAAGAATGACATTTATATTTTTGGCCTTAGAAACCGGTCACAAGATTAATTCTTTCCAAGGGTTGGGTGACCCAAGGAGGCACACAAAGAAAAACTAGACCTTAGCCTTCGACCCTTCACGTGTGTGTCCCTATCTTATGGTGTAGGAATGATTGAGTGGGAGGATTTTGGCACCCTAATTCACAACTTTCTAAGTTTCAAATGAGAAATGATGATGGGGACTTATTTGGATTCCTATCCCCAAAATTGTAACTTAGACTACCAAATTTTTTTTTGTTCCTACTATGGAGGTTAGAAAGTGCGTTGATTATGGTTGTTCTTATAATGTGAGAGTAGGATGTGAAGTTGGGGTCATGGACCAACTTCGTTTTTATGATGGTGTGCCAAAATGCTCTTTACTAAACAAGTGAATCCCAACAAAGAGTTTCAAGTATCTAGCAATTTTTTTTTGAGTGAGTGTGTGCAAGGAGTGGTGATGGTGAAAAAGTTTTTTAATAAGTTAAATTCAAGTTTTTAACATGGTGGACATTGTGTGGTCCTTTACTTGTCTTGTTTAGACAAATTACTAATTTTTTTTAAATGACCCTTGCAAATGAAAGAATCTTAAGCTAACATGGTGGATATGAAAATCCTTACTCTGGCTCTTTTATCTCCCTATGATGTTTTTTAATTTAAGAAAGCTTGAAAACCATCCCTATATTGTGAACATATGGGCATGTATGGGCCCTTCCAATGCTTTAAACTTTCTAAGTGAGTTACTCTAGAATTCATAACTATCATAGGATTGTGCACATGTGGGCAGGTGTGGGCCCTTACAAATCTTAGATTTAAGTTTCAAAATTAGCTAAGAGGTATTGGCCTCTCCTAGAGATTAGGTTGATTTTTATTTAAGGGAGATGAAGAATTGTTTAGGAAATATCTTTTCCGATTTCCAAGATCACATTAGGGTGCGAGGAAAGAGAATACTCCAAGATTAATTAAATAATTTTCTAGTCCTGAATTAGTGTGATGACTTTGTAAAAGAAGAGAAGATAATAAAATTCACATGCTAAGATTTAGGCCATCCATGTGGCAAGTAAGGAAGTAAAAGATGCAAAGGTCATTTTTATCCTCCCTAAGTGTCTATGTGTGGTTTTAAGATATATATGCAAGAGTGGATCCCCAAGCCTACTTTCAAGGGCTTTTACAACAGTGCATAAATCAAATCTAACCTACTTGGTGGAAGTGAACTGCTCAATCCTTACAATTTAGAAAAAATAAGAGCAATTTGCGGTTAAACTATAAATAGTCACAGATGAAGCACAAAGTGTGTGGTTGAAGAGTTCTGACGGAGCGCGGATGTGCATGGACCACACGACTGTTTTCCTCAAAACTGCATGCATGTAGAGAATTTGGCGGGACACAAATTTTGAACAATTTCTATCAATGTGGGATGAAACCCTTCTCTCTAAAGGTGAGAATAGGCCAGTTTTAACCCCTAAAAACACAAATGAGTGAGAAAGAAAACTTTAACAACCTAATTGGGGGAGATTTTGATCCAAATCCCTATTATGGTCACTGATCTGTTGGGTTATTTTTTCCACTTGGGTGAGCAAAAAGAGGTCCCTTAACTATCTAGTTAGGCTATCATGACGACACAACAATTTGTTAGTTGATTAGTGGCTCATCTAAGTAGGAAAAAAGAAGTAAACAGTAAAGAAATAAAACTAAACTAAGCATGTAACAACTAAAATTGATCCAAGAAAGAGACACAAGGAATAGATACCAAATGAGACTGATCTTCGAATTGATAACACCTTGGAGAAATATGGAAACTTATGAGTTTTCTCTTCCTCCTTGGAAAGGATCTTGAGTAACCAAATACAAAGCTTTCTCTCTTCTAACAATGGATAAAAATGAAAATACAATGGTGAAGAATTGATAGTTGAACTTCTCAAGAGGAGAGAAGTGAAAAACTTGCTATGAATGCTCAAAGAGTTCTAGGAGAAAGATGGCTTCTCAAAGACAAATTGAACAACATAACAATAATCAAATTTCTTCTTCTTCTTTGCATACAATGACCCTTTATTTATAGGAGGATGGCAAGATTTTTCCAAACTAGGCTCAAATGTGAATGAGAGGCCTTTGGAGGTACCTCCCATCCCTTTCAGTGATCCCAAGGTGGAATTTGGGTGTGATTTTGGGTATGGGGGAAATCCACTCCATCCCATAAGTGGTTTAGGCTTGACCAAAATCATCAATGTGTCTTTTCTACATCCGCACGGGTTTTCTGTCTGTCATTCGTGTGGGCCATGCACTTTGATTGTTGTACGCCACATTATCCTGCATGGATATGCATGCGCTGATTGTGATTAATACATGTGGAACTTCATAACCACTTTTTTATATTTTTGTGCTTATTTTTCCAAACTGATTGTAATTTCTTTCCATATTTATTGGGAGTATTCCGTGCTTTTCATGACTATTTCTTCATCCATTGTCTGTGTTTGTGGTGAGAAATTTTTCGGTGATAATAGTCCCGACGGGGAAAACATTCCGACAGGCCCACTCCTGAGGTGGGTGACAAAGGTGACTTAAATTGCTAACTAACTCTTCTTCCCTCAAGAGATTTATTTTGAATTTTGAAATTTGAATGGGCGCGCTCCATTTAATGTGAATGAATCCAGAAAATAGTAGAGGCAGTAGGGTAAAGACACAACCACAAGATATGAAACATACCGACTGGGCAAGGCGCTTCAGAGGAGTCAGGCATTGCCCATGGGGAAAATTCATTGCACAAATAAGAGAAAGTTCACTTGTCCAATCCAAATAGGTTTGTGAGATCCAAAATCGATCTTCGAGGCAATGAATTTGAGCTCATCCTGTTCGGCACAATCAAACACATCTATGTGGGAACTCACATGGGGATTACGATGGTGGACTACAATCTAGGGTCGTTAATCCATGCCTTCAATTGGGATCTTCCTCCAAACTGAGATAGGTTCAACATGGATGAAGATTTCGACCTCGCCCTATAGAGGGTCGCGCCTTTGGTCGCCAAGGCCTCTGCTCGCCTTCAATTTCACCTGTATATTTGTCATCAATGAGGAAGGATCAATGTGAGCTCAATTTGTGGTTAATAAATTTTGGTGTGAAGGGTATTGAATTACATTACACACAATAGAATAATTTTATTTACCCCCACCTGAGACCAACAATAAATTTATTTGTAATTTTTTTTATTATTTATTGGAAACTTGTCTTAATGTGTCACATGCTATTTTTCGGTGGTGGTTTAAAATAGATTTTTATTAAACTTTAACATATTTTCCTATTAAATTGTTTATTTATTTATTTCCTTAATTCATATTAAACCATGGATACTATTCAAATTTTCATGTTTTGTTGAATGAATTTACATTGTAACATCATTCCTACTTCATTTTCAATTTATGTTATTTATAAGTTTTTCTATTTTATTTTCATATTTTAATTACTAGGAATAAGAGTTTAGTGAAATTACTTTTATTTTTGTTTTATTATTATTTTTAAATGTATGGAGTTTTCTTTTTAATTAATGTTGTTCAATGTAATTAATCATTAAATTGATATCATAATTATATAATTTCTTTTCACCATAATTTTGGTATATTGTATTCATGCTTTAGTAGTCCCTGCCGTAGGCATAGAGGGATTATAGCAATCGATAAATCGTTGACTACATATTACTTTGTCCTTTGACCCGAAATATTTCCACAATACCTATTGTTGGAGCTATGGAAATAAAATCATATATTTTGATATAATAAAAAGTAACATATATGTACTGATTTGATTGGATACGAGATTGGAGGTTTTATTTTCGTCTTCGCTATTCCCAATGTACTATATGGCAACATATCCAAAGTTTTTCTCGTAGTTAGTATGTTTTAATCATATATTTTTCCTGTATCTTGCTTCAAGGTTGATTAATGCTAGCATTGGTTCGAATGTTTGTATTAGCATTTTCTGCTACCTGAATATATCCACAAGTTTTTATATGTAATAAGCATATTGAAAAGTTTTGATATCCAAGCTTTGTAGTGATTGAGAATTCCAAAGTTTATAGCGTCTTTGGTGGATGTGTATTTCATGAAATGTATTGAAACTTATTCTGAGATGCATCAATAGGAATGACTGCATAAATGTTCACATGATGTGACGTTCTGCAACACCCCTGATAGCTTAAATGTTTTCATTCTTCAAGGTGCTTAGACAGCCTGAGAGTCTTAAAATGTTTATGTAAATATGGTTCAGGGAGTACATTTTTCCTCGAAATTTTCTATACAGTTACAATGAATTTACACTTGATTGTCTACCGCTAGTTCAATAGCCATTGTATGTTTCGTCCTTGTTCTTCCATTGAAGCTACATACATTGTTTACTGGTTCAGTGACTGCTTCTTCTTCGCTAGTTTGTCGGTTGCTGCCATTGTATGCTCCATCCTCATAATTGTTGAGGCTACATACATTGTTTACTGGTTCGGTGAGTGGTTCTTCTTCGCTAGTTTCTCGATTGCTGCTTGTTGTTGTTTTATTGGTGATTCGAGTTGTGCTTCTGCATTTCATCGTGTCGGAGTAAGTTTGGATGTCATGGTTTCATTTTGTAGTCCTTGTTTGTTGTTTAGTTTGCAGTTTGCAAGTAAGAATGTTTGCTTATTTGTAGTCTCACGTTCCTTGTGTGTTTCCTATTCCTTTTCTGTTTGGGTTGCAGTTTCGTAATTGTTGGAGATACATATGTGGTTCACTGGCTCGGTGGTTCTTGTTGGTTGGTTGGTTCAAGGATTACATGTGAAGTTACAATACTTGTTGTTTTCTTGTTGGAATAAAGCATATGTATGCATGGTACATTTATAAACCATGTATGGTCAGATGTGTGGATATGACATGACATGTCCTTTCTCCTCTACATAGATTGGTGTGCGCAGGATGCAATTTGTGTTGTTCTTGACATATGATATGTGCAACAAAGATTCTGCAAGATTATATTTCCATGTCTGCAAGCATGTGTGGGTAATTCGCCACGAAAAACTGAGAACTTGTATCGTGTGCACAACAGTATGTGTAGAGGATAAAGAACATGGCTAGAGGGCATATGTGGATAAATTCCCAGGGAAAAGAAGAAATCGTTTAGCCGTGACCATGCAATTGCATGATATTTTGTGCCTTGTAATATATTTTGGCCAGGGAAAGAAATTGTACATGTTTACAACCATGAATAGAGAAGCACAAAGGTTCATATTTCTACCTTTGTAGACTGTTCATTGAGTCAGTTTTGCTCTATGTACATATTTCTTGTTCTCTGTTGAATACTAGCTTCCATTGAGGTTCATTAAATTTTGTGGGTTCCCAAATTGAAACAAACAAAGTAGCTGGAGAAAAGGCGAGACTCTCGACTACATCGGCTGAAGAGGATATAGAAAGGTGCATGCTCGTACTGTTGTTTCATATTGCGTTGTTTTGTATTTCATTTATGGTATGGATATGCGTTAAGCTAGTTGCGTGCCTTCCTACATGGCAAGTTTTCTTGGTTGCATAAGTTTATTCCTGCATACTAATCTAGTGCATGTTCATTGTGTTTGCATCACATTGCTACATTTAAAAAAAAAGAATGGTTGGACAAGGAGAAGGACTCTTTGGTGGGTAAATATACTTGTTTCTTTTTTGTTTTACATGTCTATTTTCAAACTAACTTGCCTTCCTGGTGATTGCATATTCCACGTTGTTGACTTGGAAAAAACAGGTTGCTTGGATAGGGAGATGAATTCTTCTATGCAGCAGCAGAGGGTTCTGTGGTACAATATCTATAAGGTATACCAAGTGTGTCGACAAATTAAAGATACAAACCGGGTGCAGGCATATAATATAGAATGCATATATTTTCTTAGTCCTGATGTCCATCTGCAAATGCTTGCATCAGAAAAAGTTGGACTAGTGAGACAACCATGAGCAGTCAGTCATCCCAGACATCGACGGACTGACAAGGCCAAAGGTAAAGATGCATACGCTGTGCTGTTACTATGTTTACTAGACAAATTTCCCAGTCTATATATTCATCTATGGCATGGAGAATATGTTGATGCCATCTGTAGTACATGGTTTCTAGCTTGTAAGAAGTATCAACAAGTACGAGTGAGATGTTGAACCTGTTGCATGTTCCATAGACAAAGAGGTGTCATTGTGAAACTTTGGCTCCATAGTTCATCAAAAGTATGCATGTACTTGTAGCACACTACCATTCACTTTAGTTTTCTTGTTCAAAAAATGTCTTCAGGTTTAGAGTTATGACATCCAAAGTACTGTAAATAGAGGCCTTGAACAACCGCCAAACTGGACAGGTGTTCGTCGAGGACATAATGGTTGTCTATACCACCTACTTTGACAAGGAAAACAAAAGTAGACCCATTATGCGTGCTGATATGATAGACAAGGACGCCATGATGACAGTCACACTGATTGTTCCTCCTCAACTTGTTCAGAAACATGCAAAAAATATATTGTCACGTAATGGGATATCTATTACAAATTTTAATATATTGTTGAAAGCAGTATATGACCGTGGTGATTGTAATCGAATTATTTCGGTCAACAAAACAAGCATTGTGGAAAAAATTGCTCCTATTTGTTCAGAAAATTGCTTCCTCCCGGACTTGACTATTAGGCAACTTGCACAGAGCACTGATATTTACCCAATGGGAACAATTGGGGATATTGTCACACTGGTCAGGAAATATGGGTCGCAACACATTCTCCATATAAAGGATGGAGAGTCGGACAACGAGAAGGCAATGCTATTGCTTTTCATATTCAATTTTGTTGTTTACTTTCACTTATGCATGTATGTCGAATAAGTTACATAAAAAATGAACTATTCCATGTTGCAGCTACAATTGTTCAATACGTATTCAGATTTGTTTTCGTCAATGGAACAACAATTGCATAGAGGGTAGATTCCACTTATGTTGTTCAAAAATATAACAAAAATGAAGGATGCTAGAGAAACGATATTTCAAACAACCCAATCAACGTTTGTAACAGAGTTGCGAGAAGATACAGTAAAGGATCTAGAGAAGCTATCTAACTCTACAAGTGTTGTGCATATACATTTACAAAATTCATCCTCTCTTTCCTTATAGAAATATCCTTCAACAAATTTCTATAACTGTTAATTTTTTTGTTTTGTTTTAAAGGGGAGGGTGGGATGCAGTTGTGTATTATATTGTTCAATGTATTAATTCCTTTGCTCACATTCCCAGGTTGAAGGTCTTTTAGTTGCAGCCAATGTGTACTCGACCCCCTTTGAGCCTATTTGTGAAAAATGCCATTCTGTTGCCTCTTCCTCCGCTTTGATAACTGATGATACGATTGATTGTCTGCAATGTGGTGAAAAATGTCCATATATTTATGGACATTGCCTCATTGGTGTTATTCGAACCATGGGCAACACAACCGTGCACTGTACGATCACACAGCCGTTGTTACAAAATGTGCTTCCTGAGTTGGAAAAGTTGTTGTATGAAACATATCTACAGAAAAAGGCAAGTAGTGTCTACATGTTGCGGCAGCTTCGGATACAAAGAAAATTCACCTTAAATGAGGACAATGCAATTTTGCATATCGGATGAACAGGGGAATTTTTTTTTTATATGAAACTTTGAGAGGAAACAAAAATACCTCATGTCTCTCTGTGATATTTGTTCAACATCCAGATGAAAGTTAGTTTCAACAGAAAACAAATGCGGAGACGTCTTTTCTTTGTATATCAAATTGTTTGGTGCAAAGGTCGACGGGTTCTGCTCTATGGAACCTTCTGGGAACTTGCTTGTGGACTATTTATAGTATGGTTGGTTCTTGGTTATTTTCTTTGTCTGTCAATTTGTATACCCTAGAACTCTAGTTGTTCTTTGGAGGACACAGAACAATATAATTGTTTCTTTTTAGCCAGCTGGGACGCAGATCCGCCTAGTAATTTCTATGGCACTATGACGCAACTGTACTATCACTTGCTTTAGAAGATTTCCTTGATCAATGAACTTGGTCAAACTATTGTTCTGAAATAATTTGAAATCAACAAATATATAGTGTCTGAACTGTGACTGTCCTCACATACAAACAAGAGGCTCTTAAAATACAAATTGGTTGTTGTTTTCGCATTTTTTCTTATTCGATGAAGTTAGTCAGATTAATATCCTGGAATAATTTGAAATCAATGAATATTTAGTGTGTGGAATTCAATTGTGCTATCATATGAACAACAGACCCTTAAAATTTAGATTGGTCCTTGTTATGCTTGCGGTTATAGAATTTAAAAAAAAATCTTTTCTTTCCTTGATTCTTTTAAGAATAAGTAATTTAACATCCTTTAATAATTTAATGCGCCAGCTCTCAAGTCCATAAAGTCCAATTTTCAACCCGTGAGCCTGAACAAAAGAGGCCCATTTTTCATCCTGACAACCCCGAATAAAAAAAAATTGTTAAATATGAAATACATACGGAATTGTTACGGGACAATAAAAGTGCAATGTTTAGCGAACCATCCTGAGTCTTCTTTTCAATTTGTATATGGCAGAAGTCTGGATGCTATTTGTAGCAGAGGGAACAATGGAGACTCTATTTTCAACCCACCCAACTATGAACCCGCCATCCAAAAACTGCCTAAAAGTGAAATGTTCAGGCAACCAACCTGAGTCCTCTTGGAAATTTGTATATCGTAGAAGCCTGGGTGGTATATGTAGGAGAGGGAACAATAAAGACTCTATTTTCAACCCGCCAGGCCGCCAACCCACGATCCAAAAACTGCCCAAGTATGGAATGAGGAATCCACATATGCTGTATAACATCTCATTCCATAGTTAATATAGAGACTATGTCCACGAGTCTGCTTGTCAATTTGTATATCGTGGAAGTGAAGATGCCATTTGTAGAACACAGAACAATAGATACTTAATTTTAATCCCGTCAGGTCACAAATCCACGATCCAAAAAGTGCTCATGTATGGAATGAGGTATCCACATATGTTCTAGAACAATGTGTTTGTACATCGAGGAAAAATAGAGGCCCAATTTCCAACCCGCCAACCCCAGAGCCCCTAATAGAAAAAAATCGATAATTATGAAATTGATACAGAATCGCTACCGAGCAATAAAAGTCCAATGTTCAACGAAGCAACCCGATTCCACTTGTGAGTACGCAATGAGGGTTCTGCATACTTAATTTTCAACCCGCCTGGCCACGAACCCGCGATCCAAAAAATTCCCATCTATGGAATAAGGGATCAACATATGTTCTAGAAGAATACAAATGCACTGTTCATCCAAGCAGCCCGCAACTCCTCTTGTCAATTTGTATGTCGCGGAAATCTGGGTGCTATTTGTAGCAGACGAAACAATAGACATTATTTTCGGTCGGCCAGGCCACGAACCCACGATCCAAAAACTACCTAATTATGGAATCAAGAATCCGCATATTTACAAGCCGGCATGTAAATTTGTATATCGCGGAAGTCTAGGTGCTATTTGTAGAACACAGAACAATAGATACTTAATTTTCAGCCCGCCAGCCCGCCAACCCGCAATCCAAAAAGTGCCCAAGTATGGAATGAGGACTCTGCATATGTTCTACAACAATACAAATGTAAAGTTCATCCAAGCAACTAGTAGGTCCGCATATGTTGTAGAACAATGTATTTGTACAACGTGGAACAATAGAGGCCCAAATATGAAATTAGTGATCTGCATATGCTGTGTAAAATATCATTCCATATTTTATATACAGATTGTGTCTACAGGTCCGCGTGTCAATTTGTATATCACGAAAGTGTGGGTGCTATTTGTAGGATACATAATAGTAGATACTTAATTTTCATCCCACTTGCCCGTGAACCCGCGATCCAAAAAAGTGCCCAAGTATGGAATGAGGGATGCACATATGTTCTAGAAAAAAGCAAGTGCAATGTTCAACCAAGCATCCTGTGGCGACTCTTGTCAATTTGTATGTCGTGGAAGTCTCAGTGCTATTTGTAGGACAGGGAACAATAGAGACCCTTTTTTTGACCCACCATACTGCAAACCCGTGATCAAAAAACTGCCTAAATATGGAAACACAGATCTACATATGCTCTATAAAATCTCATGTCGATACTTTATATAGAGACTCATCTCCGCAATTCCCGTCGTCAATTTGTATATCGCAAAAATCTGGGTGCTATTTGTAGGAGACAGAACAACAAAGACTCTATTTTCGGTCTGTTAGGCCGCGAATCCAGGATCCAAAAATTGCAAAGTATGGAATGAGGAATCTGCATATGCTATATAAAATCTCATTCCATACTTTATATAGAGACTATGTCCAGAAGCCCGCTTGTAAATTTGTATATTGTGGGAAGTGTAGGTGTTATTTGTAGGACACAGAACAATAGATACTTAATTTTCAGCCCACCAAGTCGTGAACCCGCGATCCAAAAAGGGCCCAAGTATGGAATGAGGAATCCACATATGTTCTAGAACAATACAAATACAATGTTCAGTCAAGCAACCCGTAGGTCCTCCTCTCAATTTGTGTATCATGAAAATGTGGTTGTTATTTGTAGTACATGGAACGAAGAATCCACATACGTTCTAGAAAGGTACAAATGCAATGTTCAACCAAGAAATTTGTAGGTCGTGTTGTCAATTTGTATATCGTAGAAATTTTCATGCTATTTGTAGGACACAAAACAATATTCAGTATTTTTTTAGCCTACCAGGCCGCGAACCCACAATAAAAAAGTGCCTAAGTATGGAATAAGTGATCCGCATATGCTATATAAAATCTCATGTCTATACTTTATATAGAAACTCATCTCCACAACTCCCACTGTCAATTTGTATATCGCGGAACTGTCAGTGCTATTTGTAGGGTACATAACAATAGATACTCAATTTCCAGCCCGCCAGGCCACAAACACGCGAAACAAAAAGTGCCCAAGTATGGAATCATGGATTCGGATATGTTCTATACAATCTGATGTCCATACTTTATAAAAGTACATGTTTAACCAACCAACCCGCAATTCCGCCTACCATTTTGTATCTCGCGGAAGTGTAGGTGCTATTTGTAGGACATAAAACAATATAGGCTCAATTTTCAGCCCGCCAAACTGAGAACCCGTCTGCCAGGCAAAGAACCATCGAGCCTTCACGTCTCCTGTGTATATCTTCTTCCATTTTTTTCTTTTGTACCCCGCCTGACCACTTTCCATATGCAATAATTAAGCTTTAATGCTAGTAACCATCCTGCAACAACCGTTACAGTTGTCATTAATGTCCATAATTTCGGAGAAGATTTGTCATTACTATGAATTAAACTAAGATTTGCGCACAAGCCTGTTATCCTTTCCAAGTATTCATTTCAAAGGAGACACAATCTTTTTTTTTTGTCCACGGATGGGTTGGTGCTTTTAAGAAATTTCTGATTCTTAATGTCTTTTCACCATGAAATTGTCATTGATCAACGAAAGGCTCGAGGAGATATTCCATTGATATGCATTAAACTAGACTTTGTGGAGGCTTATATTATCCCTCCCCGATTTTCATTTGAAACATTATCTCTCGCAAAGGGAAATTCTTAATAACTTCTGGCGGTAGTTCTCTCCACACATAGTCAACACATTAGGGCATAATGGCCACAGGTTCCACTATTTCAGGGCATATTCTTACTATTCATATCTCTCCGGCCACGAGCAAAAAACAAGATGGTCCCTTGGTACACCAAGAGATATATTTCAAGCCAAAAAATTCGATGCCAACCGTGGCTGCTTAGAGAACCTGCCCACTTGCAGTCATGCCTTTCGTATAACTTTATGACATGAATTCCAAGCCAGATGAAGATGATTTGATGGAGGATGATATGACAATGGATGATGAAAATGCAGAAAATATTCCCACTCCTGGGCCCTAATTGAAATGAACCATAATGAATGGACCTTCCCGGCTCGGTGATCGCAATCATGACAACACCAAAAGAAGATTCAGAAGAAAAAAATGGACAGTGAATGCAACAACCACTTTGCACCGACAAAGTAGGAATTCCAGAGTTCCAAATTAGTCTGTTCTTGGTGGAAGAGTTTGACTGTAAATCAATCATATGTTGATGCTTCTAGAGATATATTTCAAGGCCAAAAAATATTGTTTAACATTTTCGGGTATCATGTGCAAAAATTTTGTTGCTGCAACACATTTTCCTACTAGTCATCTCCTTCTGCCCAGAATTGACTAATTTGGGCCTCTATAATTGCACATGCAAGTTGTACTACTAAATTTTTTTCCACTATGAAGAACCGATTTCAACTAAGAGCTATTCCACTTGCCCTACAACCATTTTCGTCTTCTTCCTCAGGCAAAGCTTCTGAAAAATATCAATTTCAATAGAGGATGATTAATTGAGGAGAAAACTCCAAGGATCTTGCATATTGCGGAACCCATGGCTGTGTTTGTCTCAGATACCTTCAATTTTTTCAACCGAAGAACTGGATCCAATTTCTAAGGATAGATGTATAGTGCTCAGTACTTTTCTTATTTTTTTAAATGAATTTGCTATTACGAAATTTTGGCCTTGGACTCTTCGTCTCTGCAACTTTTCTAGGTTTCACGCATGTTCTAATTGCCATACTTCATTGCTCTCGTACTTCTTCGATATTCTTTTTACTAATACCAATGTAAAATGTTCTAGAAAAATCGTTCTTCTTGTTTCTAGAGATGCAATTATTAAGTTTTAATGCTAATTAGTACAAAACAAAGTTCACTACTTCAGTTGGTATGTTACAGTCATGGAATAATGTATCAAGAACATAACTGCATGCGCAGGTTGCAATAAAATGTAATCTTCAACAATGCACTTCTTGATAACTAGTAGATCATGATTTTGCAACAATGAGGCTTCTTTGAAACCAACTCCCACTTACGAAAAATGTCTTCTGCCTTTCTATTTTCCCAATTCACTTGTTTCCAACCACCGCTTCCCCTTTCTTTAAATTGACCCTCTATTGTTCCCTATCCCACAACTTCCACCCAGAGTTACGCTATATAGAAATGGACAGGAGGACCCCGCTGGCCGCATCAACATTGCATCTCTACTTTTCTAGGACCTCCAAACGACATCTGTAGCTCTGCTATATACAAATTGGCAGATATACAAATTTGCAACCGTTCATAGATCATGCCCTTTTTCGTATTACGGTCAACCTATCATGCCCTTTTCATGATCTCTTCCGTTTTACACATTTTTTAATCAAAAATTCCGAAACATGAAATTTTACCCTTTTCCGTATTACAGTCCACCTATCATGCCCTTTTTCGTGATGCACATTTTTTGCACTGAAAACTTTCAAGAAATACAATTTAACTACTACTTCCTCGCATATTTACTGGAACTATTATCAACCCATTTTGAAGCCCATCTGCCCGCTTTTCATACTTCGCCATTTGTTCAAATTTCTTTAGGGAATCATCCCTTTGCCAAGTTGAAGAAATGTCCAGTTCGTAGTCGTTGTTTCCTGTGCCGACGTCTATTTGGAATTAGAAGTTGGAAATTATATATAAGATCTTATTGCTACGCATGCAATTAGCAATTTCCCTATTCCATACTTAGCCATTTTGTCGAAATTATGCAAATATACAAACCGGTTGCTGAACTCCCACTTCATGATCTCTTCCTGACTATCCCCATAACACTTTTTTGAATTATGTCCAACCACTTTTCAGAACTTTCCATTCTTTCCTTTCTCTTCGCCATCTCTGTCACCTTCACACTTCTCTACAATAAAAGAAAATATAAAGTTTTTTTATATATATAGACATATGTTGTTTATAAATATGAAATTACTGGCATTTAATTCTAACAGGCCATCATGCAGAAACCGTATATATTGTCATTGATGGGTGAAAGGGCCGAGGAAGTCTCGTATTCATGCGCATTAAACCAAAATTTGCAGGGAGATTATATTGTCCCTTCCGAGTGTTCATTTCAAAATCATGAACTCCCTTTCACATCGCATGGCCTTGACACGTTCAAGAAACCTCCATTCCTTAATCTCTCTTCGTCGTACCCACCACCTTCACATTTCTAAATATGCAATAAATAAACTTTACTCCTAATAGTTCATCATGCACCACCAATATCGATTGTCATTAATCAGCGAAAGGCTCGAGGAGCTTTCCCATTCATAAGCATTTAACCAAGATTTAGCAAAAAGTTACATTATTCGCTGTGAGTGTTCATTTAAACCATCATCTGCAGCAAAGAAACCTTCTCATAAACCCATGACATCAATTCCGCACTAGTTCTGTGGAGATACAATGAACATCTTCGGTCGTCACGACTAGAACTTCCACTGGTCCAGGGCATTTTCTTATTACTCAACCTCTTCCGCAGAGAACCAAGTAATTTGGACCTCCGGGATTGCTCATGCAGGTTGTTTCCCAGAGGTTTTTGACTGTAAGGACTTGGTCTCTTGGTGCGCCGATAAATTTATTGCAGAGAAAAGAATTATTCCACTGCACGATTGCTCTTTTGTTTCTTTGTCGCCTCAGCTCTTCTGGCAGATGTTGAAATTGCCCGAGCCAACATTGGCATTCAAAGGAGAAGATTGCAAACAGTTCCTAGCAAAGCATAATAATAGATTGGACCTCTTGTCCTTTTTTTTGGAAAACCTGAATCTAGTTCCTGAAGATATTACAAGCATGCAGGTTAGTTCATTTAAAAATCCTTTTCGTGAAATTGCCTGGTTGTTTACAAGAATAACGAGACATGAATACACAACTACTATTTCTTGCATGGCTCTTTACATTTTGTATTTCATAGTCAACGAACAAGCCATTTTTTATTGGGGAAGGATAATTTCTTATGAAATCTCTTCCCAATTGTCAAGCTACAAAAGGGGAAATAAATTTTATATGTCATCCTATTTAGTTTTTGCAATAGCACATTCTTGTCGATTTCCGCAACTGTCTCTGTCCAAGAATGTCAACTGCGATTTACACCCAATAACGTTCTGGTACCAGGCCTTGTGGAAGCACAAGGATTCCCACTGTTTTTATGAGGTTTTTAATGGCTTCCTATCCATTTTCAAACTTTTCTTGTTTAGGAGAAAATGCTCCCCACTTATATGAACATGCAACTAATTTTTTGGACAAAAAGGGAACAGTCCAACATTTGGATAATTACACTGTCATAAGAATTTTTGGCTCCATGGAACAACCTGCTCTCCTTCCATGTCACATTACAGACATAATTTTTATTGCAAAAGTAGCACATCAATACAACTACTGGTTCCATCTATTCCAAAGGAAGAAAAAAAAACAGTTCATTCCTATGCCTTGGAAAATAGGGGAGTTTGTGTTGAAAAACATCAACAAATTTGACGATTTCGCAGCACATTTTAGTATCTCCAACCTAAAATATGCTAAAAACATAAAAGGATTCAACCCCTATGATATTTTTAGAAAACATTTACATTCACTTGGCCTCGACGATTATTTTGTAAATAAACACCTGCCCAAAAACATAGATAGTCACAGGCCTGCCTCTGATGTCGACGACGTAGAGACAGTGCAAAGTTGCACCAAATTGTACATGCAATAGGGGAAAGACCCCAGTGACAAGAGTGTTCAATCCGAAAATACCACTAAAAAAAGTACAACATCCTGGAGCATCGCTCGAACGGCCCATCAAAGCAACAAAGAAACCCAAAATTCTTCAAACGGAGGAGGAGATAACGACCCTCCTCACTCTAAAATTGATAGTTCTCACAAGCTTCAAGTGGAGAAGAAGAGAAAAAAAATGTGGGGTAGGTAGAAGACCCAAAAATTCAGACTGAGAACATGGAAATTGACACTGATCTGGATGCCATGTTCCCCTTCTTTGATCAACTCGAGGATGCCATCCACCATAGCCATCCAATGGACATATCTGTTGCCCAAAATTTTGATGAAAATGAATCCTTCATGTTCCAGAGTGTTGTTTTTGATAGCCAGAACAAAAAATTGATATTTCAGAAAAAAAAAATGTTAAAAATATCAAAGGAAAATCTTGTTCAGAGGTTGACGTTGCCAACATACGACTGTCCCAAATCTGTCAACTTCACACCATGGCTGGAGAAGCGCTTCATGACTCCATTGAACACATGGAGACCCACAATGACAAACTGAAGGACCAAATCAAGGAATTGGAAGACACTTTCTTTCCTATGCCATTGCATGTCAATCCTTTGGCAATAGCCATGTCTGGCACCCCTGCACCCAATGTAAAAGCACCCTCCACCCTGCTCGCATCCTGTAAAGGATATGTGGAAAACAATATCACAAAAAGAATGGAACTAGTTACCGATGCCTGGAAAAGATCACAAACCATCACTTCCCTTGGAACCAGGGCACATAGCTTGCTTGAGCTTTTGCAAGTCGAATTAAAAGATGAAGAAAATTTATTCTTAAAAATGGTCATCACTTTTGGCAAGATTGTCAACAATATGATAGAAAAAAAAAAAAGAGAAGAAGATCTTCCATCCAAAAACTAGATCGGCCAATTGAATGTATCTTGGAAAGAAAAATTAAACAACCTGCGTCTCATTGTTCAGTCATGTGAACAAGTCATATCGAAGAAAGATAAATTATTCACAAAGTTGTCAAATATAGACTTAGCTGGGAAAACAAACGACTTCCAAGACCCCCTCTTAATCGCAAATTCCTTGCCCTTAACTAGAGAAGAGTTTGATAAACAAGTTGCTATGTTCAAGACCTTCTCTCTGGAAAAGTTTTACAACATCCTTCAATTTGATCAATCTCACGTCCATGACTGGCTAGTCAAATATGCAGTACAGAATGAGGAAATTCATCAAGCTCTTTCTAATCTTTCTATCAACTTCCAGGAATTAGAAAATGATATTTTCAACATCAAGATTCAGAATGAGATCAACGTCGCCCCAATGAGAGTGTACATTGAATAATGGGTCGAAAGACAATTGAAATAGGCTGCCAATGAAAGACAACATGCAGTTGCCAGCATTCCAGCAGTCGTGGAGAACATCCTTGAAACCACAGTCATCGTCGACATCAATGAAAGCACAGCAACAAGAAAATAGCCAAAGAACTCTTATGTACCCTCACTGTAAGTTTACTCATTCCATCTTTCTTTGTTTCTCAACCCAATTATTTTTCTTTCTTAAATAAACATGTATAGGCAAACACTTATACCTTTCCATTTATTTTCTTTTGTAGTTGTTGCACTCTATCTTCTTTCCACAATCCTGTTTCTTGTAAATATTTCTCTATTGGTTCGCGGGAGCTCCAATCCCATTCTACATGACAAACGCATTGAAATTCCAGTTTATATGCAACACACTTTGTTTTTTTTGTATATTTCAACATTTGCAGTGGTATGTAACAAACTTCTATTTTCTGATAGATTTCAAATAAAAATGCATCTAAATTTTTATATCCTAAAGATTCTACTCTTATCTTTCAACATTCTCTATAACAAATGCATTTATGGAAAATGTGCACAAATACATTAAATTTTTTATATTTCTTATCTCCTATTAATTTTATGTCATCATATATTTTTATCTTTCACCAGTCCACATTGAAAATGCATTTAAATTTCCAAATTTAATCTTGCACTATCAACAATTTTTTTACTTTCTTATATACTTTCAAAAAAATAAAATGTTTGCTATATACTTTCCAAAATTAGATGGTGCGCGGCCTGCCAACCATCAATTACTTTTGCCCCATCTTTCAAAATATGCACCCTGCACACAACATTTCCCTCATATACATTTTCCATGAAACACTTTGTTTCATTTACACTCCGACCCCATTTTTCAAAATTTGCTTTCTAACCTTCTTGGTACAAATACATATTTCGTATGTATCATTTATTTATTTATGATGACTTTCTATGTCCTAGTTTTAAGAATAACCTATTCGGTAATGCTAAATTTTGTGTCCAACAACCATTCAAACATTGATAATTTTTTATATTTTTTCAAAAAGAACTAATTCGGGAATACTATGTTCTACACACAAACCACATGTATGTCAACTTTCTAGCCACCTATTGTACTAGATCACATTTACTCTCATACCTATGAGGGACTATGCTGCCATGCAACACTTGTTTACCAAGTTTTAAATGTAGGAAATTTATTTATTAGAACATTCATTTTTTATTTATTTAATAAAAAACAAAGGATTTAAATTTATATCATTTTATCATGTGTGTGAGAACTTTATATACCAAGTTTTAAATGTAGGAAATTTATTTATTAGAGTCTTTCATTTTTTTTTTATTTAGTAAAAAATAAAGGATTTAAATTTATATCATTTTATCATGTGTGTGAGAACTTTATTTACCAAGTTTTAAATGTAGGAAATTTATTTATTAAAGCGTTTCATTTTTTATTTATTTAATAAAAAACAAAAGATTTAAATTTATATCATTTTATCATGTATGTGAGAACTTTATTTACCAAGTTTTAAATGTAGGAAATTTATTTATTAGAGGATTCATTTTTTTTTTATTTAGTAAAAACCAAAGGATTTAAATTTATATCATTCTCTCATATGTATGAGAAAAATTATATAATTATGCAAAAAATTATATAATTTTTTGAATGGTGTTATTTTCTTTTAAAACTTTTTTTAAAACTTTTTTCTTATTTGAAATCTTTTTTCTTATTTAAATATTTAAATGGAAGGCAACTCATTTTTTTATTTATTTAAAATGTTTAAATGAAAAGCAACTCGATCATCAATGAAAATAACAACCAAATAAGTCATGACATGATCAAATCTAAAAATCCCACTTGATCACTAACTCCTACAACTAGTAGTGCACTGGATGTGCCTTCTATCCAAAAATTCGAAAGTACAAGGGGAAATGCTTAGTGCGAAAAAAAGATTGACCGATAGTAATATTGTGAATACCCTTAGGGTTATCAAACTAAACGATTATTATAACATTTAAATTAGATTATGTCATTAAAACTAAAAATAGGTTTATTAGTTTTCTTAGATTAAGAAAAATATATCTTTATAAAAATGTTATAAGAGTTTTTATTTTTTATTAATGAATTTGGATTGGATTCAATAACCATGGTTTTATCTCCTTCCTTATGATGACCCTCTTGCTAAAACATGTTTTAAGAGTTTTTATTTTTTATTAATGAATTTGGATTGGATTCAATAACCATGGTTTTATCTCCTTCCTTATAATGACCCTCTTGCTAAAACATGTTGGACTTGAACGGGAAACATTCACCATTTTGTCAAGAATTAAATTCAAATAGAGGTTATAGTACAATGCCCTCCTCTCACCAACCTATCTCATATTCCTTTATTATAACATAAAAACTAATGTTTTAAATATATTAATATTTTTTTAAGTTTTATTATTTTTCCTATAATACAATATGGTTGAGGGTAAAAGTTAGAATTAAAAGAGACCTCCAATTTAAATGAAATGGAAAATACATGTGTATTTTTTTTAAAATGCAAGCACATTACATTTAAATAAACCAAAAATATAAGTATTTTTTTTTAATAACATTATGTTTAAACATGAAAATAAAATTGCTCATTTTTAATATAAACATCTTACAAAATATGCATGCAAAACAAAACTATATATGTTTTACCATTGTTTTGAAGAAGAAAGAAAATGAGAGTGTTATATAGTTGAGGAGAATCACTTATTAGTAACATATTGATTTTTTGTACATTTAATATTTAATTGGCTTATTGAAGACTTTCATTCAACATCCATTTATTCAATAACTACTAATGATTCATAAAACTTTTTATATTCATAGGTTGTTTATTCCAAGAAAAATTCTTTTCTAAATGACAATATACATAACCCTAAAAACTCTTACCTTCAACTACTCAAAGGAGAACCATAAACACTCCACCACATATTCATTAAAACATTAATATTAAGATCCTTAATGAGTTAAAAAAAATGATGTGGTCAATGATTATCATTTTCAAAGTGGTTCAAATCCAATTCATATATCACTTTTTCATATCCTAAATGAAATTATAATTATTGTTGGTCATATATAATAAATATTTATAAATTGATCTTTTATGAGGAGAAAATTTGCAAGAATGTCACTGTGGCATGCGTGATAAGTAGGTGAAAGATTAGAATGTCATGAAACAATATTGAAGGGGATTTATCTGGTCGATGAAAATGGGGTGTTTCCTCAAAGTAACATATTTTCCCTTCATGGATGACAAGCATGTTGGAGGATCTTAGTCAACCAATGGACTAGGTTGGGAGTTGACTATTAATATGAATATATGAATTTACTAGAGATATATATGTATAGAGTGGTCCAAAATTATTACAAATGAATTATGTGAAGAACAAACAACAAAAGAACGAGCATCCTATTGATGATTATTCCCTTCTAGACCAAGGGGCTATCACTTAGTTTGTTTAAGTGTTTTTCCATGGTGCATTGAATTTCCTTTGAGAAGACTTTCGCAAATTGTCTTAGAAGTAAACATCTTGAGATGGAATCCCTTAGTTCCACATTGCACATTGTATTTTCCAAGGAAAAATATAAAAAATGTGCTCATGTGCCTAGTTAATTAAACAAGCTTTATTTAGACAAGTTAACTAGGGAAATGTTGTTTCTAAGTTCATAGTTCTACAGATGCTATCCACAAGTGTTATCCACTTCCATGTCTAATAACGTTTCCTTTGATATCTTCAAAGTTGTAACCTTAAAAATACTAAGAAAAATGATAGACATTGAAAAAAAGTTGGTTGAATACGTTTTACTATGTTAGAGCCCATTCTTTATTCCAAACATGCATATAATTAGGGTCCATTATTATCGACATTCATGTTACATAAATATACCATGTTAGCCATTATAGAAGTGCATAAGTTGAGAAATTTTCGAAAATCAATGCTTAATATGTTAAGGATAATGATAGATATTCAAAAGATTGTTGATTGAATACTTCTGATTATCTTACATCCTTCTTATCATGTTAAATACTTCTAACATAGTAAGTATTCAATTAGTTTTATGTATAATGTCTATCATTTTGTTCAATATTGTTAAAGTTTCATATATTGTTAAAGTTTCATATTTGAATATCTCAAAGAAAAATTTGTTAGACATGGAAGTGGATAACACTTGTGGATAGCACATGTAGAACTATGAACTTAGGAACCCCATTTTTTTAGTTAGCTTATTTATTTAAAGTTTGTTTATTTAATTAGGCACGTGAGCATCTATTTTAAATTCTGCATTAGAACAAACAATGTGGAATGTGGAACTAAGGGATTTCATCTCAAGATGTTTACTTAGGAAATTTTCAAAAGTCTTCTCAAAATAAATTCAAGGCACCATGGAAAAATAATTAACAAAAATAAGTGATAGCCCCTAGGCTAGAAGGGAATAATCATCAATAGTATGTTCATTATTTTGTTTTTTTTTCTTTGCATAATTCATTTGTAATCTTTTTGACCCACTCGTACAGTTTTTTAATGTCTCCATGATGGCCTTACGACTCCAAACCCACATAACAAAGTATTTGTCTTTTATCTGTTTGTGAATTTATACTTCCCGGCCTTAGATCAATTTAATTACCAATCACCTGTTGGGATTTGGTGACAATGAATTCCTCTAATGATAGATCTGGATCTTATTATTTTGCGTTGGTTACAATCAAATAGACCAAGTTAGAATATGGATAGGGATTGCATTTAATAATCAATTTCTTGTGTGAATGTATAAATTCATGTAGCCCATAGAGGCAAATGACTGAGTGTGAGTGAGTTGATGTAATCCCCATGATCTGAATAATAAGACAACCGATGCCTATGCTTGGTGGACATAGCCCAACGTTTGGGTGAACCACGTGAAATCCTTGTGTTCCTTATATGTGTGATTGTTAATTATCATTGTGAATTGTGTTTTCCACGTTTGCAATTCGAGCAAGTGTTATCAGAGCTGGTTAGAGCTGGTTGGAGGAGCTTCAAATTATCGGAGGAGCCACATAAGTGAGGTGCATAGATTTCTACATTGTCGCAGGTCCCTCCTCTAGAAAGATGTGATGACATATTACTCACACTTTATGCATGTTTAAAAACCTGGAATTTCCACACTCCAGCTATGTATTACAGTGCTTAAATATTTAAAAAATTATGCACTCCAAGTCTATCGTAAGGTGCGGAATCTCCACACTCCAGTGGTAGCGTGAGGTGCAGAAACTCACTTTAGTATAAAATTCACAATCTCCTTTCAAAATTTGGATATGGTGTTTTGACTTTTGAAAATATTAAAAGCTTTTTTTATATTATATGCATAATACGTGAACAAGTCACGTGGGTGAAGGTGAATAAAGTGAAAAAAAAATTATGGAGTAAAAAGATTAAAGTAAAAGGTAAAAGGGTGGTGGAGTTAAAGTAAAAGAGAATTTTTATTAAAAGGTGTTATTTAATTAAAAGGTGATTTTTTTTTAGTAAAAAGTTTTTTATTAAACCTTGTGAAGTTATTCTTCCACATTATTTTTAAAGTCTTGGTTATTATAAACAGTGATTTGGGAATTAGGAGATTTTTTGTGCTAATGGTTAAGATGCATAGTTCTAAGTTTGAAGTTGAAAAGTTCAGCGATAAAAGTAACTTTGAGCTCTGGAAGCTCAAGATGTGGGATTTACTGGTGCAACAAGGGTTGCAAAAAGCATTGGCAGGCAAGTCAAAGAAACCAACAACCATGACAGAATGGGAATGGGAAGATCTGAATGTGAAATCTCTTAGTACCATTCATTTATGTCTGGTGGATGAGGTTCTGTTTAATATCGTAGGAGAGGATACAACATCAAGCTTATGGAGCAAGTTGGAAAGTCTATATATGACGAAGTCCTTGACGAGCAAAATCTACTTGAAGAGACAGTTGTACAGTTTTCGGATGAAAGAAGGTACAAAAATTGCTGACCATTTAAATACCTTCAATACCCTTATAGTTCAATTGACTAGTATGGAAGTTAAATTCGAAGATGAAGATAAGGCTATTACACTATTGTGTTTGTTTCTTGAATCTTGGGATAATCTAGTCACCTCTATTAGCTTTAGCTCAACATAAGTTTTATATTATGAATATGTTGTGGGAGCTTTGTTGGTTGAGGAGTTGAGGAGAAAATCTAGTAAAGAAACCTCAACTTCAGAGGCGATGCTGATTAGAGGTCGAACCACAGAGAAGAATAAGAGAAGTTCTTTCCAATCTAAGTCAAGACACAGAAAGGGTAAAGAAAAATGTTGGTACTGTGGCAAAACAGGACATCTCAAGAAAGATTGTTGGAAGAGAAAGGAATTTGAGGAAAACTCTATGAAGGAAGCAAATTTGGTTGTAACAAATTTAGGTATGACTGATCAAGTTTTATCCATTTCTAGTAATTCACAATATCAAGAAGAATGACAGTTAGATTCAGGTGCCTCCCACCACATGTGCTCACATAGAAATTAGTTCATTTCTTACCAATCTGTTGATGAGGGTGTAGTGTTTATGGGAAATGGTATTCCCTGTAAATCTGTTGGGGTTGGAGGTATTAGAATCAATATGTTTGATGGTATTGTTAGGGAATTAACGAATGTTAGATATGTACCTGATCTTAAATCAAATTTGATTTCATTGGGAGTGTTGGATTCTTGTGGATATAAGTATACAGGTCAAGGTGGAGCACTCACATTGTCGAAAGGGAATTTAGTAGTGATGAAGGCAACAAAGGTTGATAAGATTTATAAGCTGGAAGAGAGCACTGAAGTGGCATGTGAAGTGACATATGTATCTTCTTGTTTATAGCAGAAGCATCAAGGTCATAAGAGAAAGCAAGAATTGCAGGTATTGGTAAGTGGTAAATCATTTCCAAACTTAAAATCTTTGTTTCTAAATTCCTACTTGTTTTATATCTCTGCAAGTTATAATGATGGTATAAAGGGATGTTGTGTGTGGGATCCTACTTCTCACAAGGTCATAATTGACAGAGATATAGTATGTATGGAACAACCAAAAGGGTTGATTCAAGATCGCAACGGTAAATTTGTTTGCATGCTAGATAATTCATTGTATGGCCTATTGGTACCCAGGAAAATATACAAGAGGTTTGAATCCTTCATAGTGAGTCCGATTTTTTCAAAGGGTAGGAATGACTATACAGTTTATAGTACATTCACAGTCTTGATGTTCTTTACTGATGATATGCTCGATGCAAGCTGAAGCATGGATAAAATCAGTAAGAAAATGACTCCGTTGGACAAGACAATTCAGATGAGGGATCAAGGAGCAACAAAACAAATTATGGGAATGGAAGTACACAGAGATGGTAATGGTAACTTGTGGTTGGAGCTCAATATGAACATTGTAAAACCATTTTTTATTCCTCTTGCTTTCCATTATAAGTTTTCTTCAAGCATAGGGCATGTCTATAAAGAAGAAAAGGTTATGTCTCATGTAAGTTCAGTAGGAGGTTTGTTGTATGTGATGAAGTGGTTAATACCAGATGTTTCACATGCTAATGATGTTTTCAGAAACGTGACATATTCAGGTGTTGCAGTGAAATGGGTGCTTCAACGTTTGAGAAGCACAAATGTCATCTATAATGGTTACACTGAGATGGTTTGTGATAATTGTAATGTATATTTTATAGGTGTTTTGGATTGGAGGAGATCTATCACTAAATATGTCTCACAACACAGTTGTGGAAGACATGTTGGAGGTGGAGTGACCCCTCAGGAAATCCAAACTAGTGCAAGTCACACAGGCAAAATCATGAAACTAGTTTTATTAAAGAAGCTGCAGTGGTGCTTGGATTCTCTTGGCTTGCAGAAAAGGTCATGAAAAAAAGGAAGGAGAAAGGTATCAGGTTAATTTTTGTCAAGGTGGAGATTGTTGGGATTTGGTGACAACGAATTCCTATAATGATAGATCTGGATCCTATTATTCTGCGTTGGTTACAACCAAATAGGCCAAGTTAGAATATGGATAGGGATTGCATTTAATAATTTGTTTATTGTGTGAATGTATAAATTCATGTAAGCTCGTAGAGGTAAATGACTGAGTGTGAGTGAGCTGATGTAATCTCCATGATTTGAATAATAATACAATGTATGTCTATGCTTGGTGGATGTAGCCCAACGTTTGGGTGAACCACATGAAATCCATGTGTTCCTTATATGTGTGATTGTTAATTATCATTGTGAATTGTGTTTTCCGCATTTGCAATTTTTGCAAATTCATGGGAAAAATTTGTAGAGTTAAACTTGAGAGTTCACAGTCAACGTCAACCTCCTTGCCACAGATGAAAAAACCTCATCCACATGGTCAGAATGATGTATTGGAGTGAAATAAGCTTTGGGAAATCTAACAAACTATTATGATATTCTTTTAATCGTGAACATTGATCAAACTCTGACAGACGATCGGATCTGAGACTCGAAGTATAGGTGAAGGACGATATGCAATAGATCGTGGACATTGGTTTCCTTCTCGATGGACGATGGATATTTCTCGTCGGACTTAATCAACTTTTAATATCCGCCATTGATCTTCATTGGATGGACGATCCTGATTTCACCTTGGAATACTATAGTCAAAGTTGAATTCAAAGTGAGACTCTGAATTAGATTTCTGACGAACGGTGTAGATTTATTTTCGAAGTTAACTCAATCGTCCAATATCCACTATTGATCCTTCTCCCTGATGAACAATCCTAACTCGTCGTCGGAATGCTATGATTGGAGTTGGTTGTGTGACAGATTATGATGACAGTCTCATTAACGATGGATGTCACTTGAAAGGCTAGTCCGATGAACAACTGGATCTCACCCTCAGAGTATTGAGTTAGAGTCGAGATTAGACGGGAACTCCGATAGGATATTTTGAAACACATTTCAACTTAATTTTGGGGTTCGATGGAAAATTGAAAAGAGACTTCGATCTGATGAGGCTTGTAATGACCCTTTTCTTATTAATATGAATAATTTCATAAATAATCCTAAAGATTAGCTAATTATAATTAATTATTATATAACCTTAATCAATTATATGCTGTTAATTAATTATAATTTTACTATGATTAGCTTAAGTATGATTAATTATTTGATTAAGGGTTAATGTATGATTAATTATTAAGTCATTAAATGATTAAGTATTAAATTATTGGTTAATGATTAATTTGTTAGTAATTAATTAATTGATTAATCAAGTGTTGAGCAAAGGGGGGGAAAATACAATGTAATGATTAAAGGGGGGGTTACGTATCCCATAGGGGGAAACGTAACCCATACGTAAAAAGGAACATTCAAGTAAAGGATAAGATAATAAATAAGGAATAAATGAACAGATAAGGCATTTATGAATGGATAAGGTGTTTGGTGGGGAGTCAAGGTGCGAGGGCGGTGAAGGAGGCATAAGGGAGGGAGAAGGACCATGGAGGGGATTATTCATTTTGGGAGAGATTGATATTCAGGCATCCTACGGGAGAGGAGATTTTGGGAGCTTTGAGACAGAGTTACAACAGTGGGGTTTACAGTGCACCGGGGCTGAGGGGTTTTGGGCTCGGAGGGCTAGGACGTCCGTAGATGTCCTAGGGCCAGGCGTACTGGTCGGTAGGGTGGCTGGTTTTGGGGTGTTCAAGCGAAGATTCAAGCTGCTGCAGATAGTAGCATCAGAGACAGGTATTTAAACTCAAAATTGTGAAGTGTTTACTTAAATTTAAATTGTATGCAAATTGTTATGTAAAATGTTAGTTTATTTATCAAAATCTGGAAATGAATATGCTAGAGTAAGCGAATTTTTAGTGAATTTTAAAATTTTCTGCTCTATTTTAATTCATGTTAGTTTAAATTAAAAGCCGGTTACTACAAGGCTCTTCTCCTAGATCTAATTTCAACCGTCAGTTTATAAACTTCCGAACCTCGCGAATTTAATGAGATAGAGTTTGAATTTGTGCTTGATCCCCTACCAATATAATCAATTTCCACTCTATCTACTCAAGTTTAACAATACACACACCGAGAGCATAAATTTTATAAACACAATTCTTTATTTAATGATTGAAAGAATAAAATGTAACAATGGCGCTATGTTCCTTCATGCTCTCTCAAACCTATGAAAACACACAATCTCACACTCACTCTTCACACACTTTCTAACATCTCCCAATTAAAAATACATTCAATATAATTTTGATCTCTTGGTTAGCTCATAACCATAAATCTCGAGTTATCTCAACAAACGCTAAATATAGAAATTATCCCTACATATCAACAACAAACCCTAAATATAGAAATTATCCCTACATATCAACAACAAACCCTAAATATAGAAATTATCCCTACATATCAACAACAAACCAATAACAATCTAACTATTCGATAGAAGATATCTACTAAGATATCTTCTAGAATATCTAACTATTACATTTAAATAAAAGATTAGGGAACCAATTCCCTTGGTAAATGCTTGTGACCCATTAGGTCAATCTCGAAAATTACTAGCAAATACTCCTGCGTCACTCCATTAAGGATTTTTTTCATCTTCTGTTAAACTAGTTATGTGTTAAGACTTTTGATTATTTTTTTTTTTAACTCCACGAGTATTGACTCCAAAAAATTCTCACGGATTTCTATAAAAAATTGTGCCCTAGCCTAAATAAGGCTCTCATATGATTTCTTCTTACATAATCTTCAAACAGTTTTCCAAATTCTTATCCCACAAGCCACTTATCTCCTTTTCACTTAGTGTTTGTGCATGCATGAATCTATTATGTAATGTGTATGTCTCAAATCATTCTACCAATAACAAAATCAATGTTGTAATATTAAGGATTAAGACTTATTCTAGTTATCAATAATGCGAAAAAAAATTCATAATACACAAGAAATGTTATACAAATCATACACATGTATATAAGGAGGAGAAGGAGAGAAGAGAAGTAATTATAGATAAAAAATAAATAGTTTTTTATTAGTCCTTGACAATCTCCCCTTGTTTATAATGGTTAAGAACACGTGTTTCCTCCTAAGAGGTCACAAGTTCAAATCTGGGGGTAGGGTATGCATACCTCCGTAGGCTTTTCCTTGTCCCACAAACAAGGGGGTCTCATACACCAATTTGGTGTGGCTTAGCCGTAGCCTTAAAAATAAATTATTATATTATAATGACACACTCATACATAATTATATTCTTATATAGATGGAGTGCATTTGCAATGGCCATAACTACCTATGTTGGTTGACTAACC